>CM049847.1:2184089-2201589 GCA_027422415.1 Schizothorax lantsangensis | reverse complement strand
GTAATACTGCTGGCTAGATGGTATCTGACCAGACATTTAGAGAAGTTGACTAGTGAGTTTAGTATATTAGCAGTGGTGCATCTAAAAGCAGTTTCTTAATCAGAGGCATCTGTTGAAGAATCCACCCGTGACTCTTTACTACAGATCTCAGCCCATATGGGCTTTTAATGGCTGATAGTTTAGAGAGCAGGTGGCCAGTGGTTGATATTAAGCCAATATGTGACCCTGGAGCACAAAAGCAGTCATAATAAGTATATTTAACAAAAATACATTGTAGGTATATTTGAAGCAATAGCCAAAAATCAAAACATTGTATGCATTGCTAAGAACTTCATTTCAAAATTATAGATTTTCCAGATTTTCAAATGTGACCCTGGACCACAAAACCAGTCATAAGGGTCAATTTTTCGAAATTGAGATTTATACATCATCTGAAAGCTGGATAAATAATCTTTCCATTGATGTATGGTTTGTTATGATAGGACAATATTTGTCTGAGATACAACTATTTGTAAATCTGGAATCTGAGGGTGCAAAAAAATCTAAATATTGAGAAAATCATCTTTAAAGTTGTTCAAATGAAGTTCTTAGCAATGCATATTACTAATCAAAAATTAAGTTTTGATATATTTACAGTAGGAAACGTACAAAATATCTTCATGTAACATGCTCTTTACTTAATATCCTAATGATTTTTGGCATAAAAGAAAAATGGATAATTTTGACCCATACAATGTATTGTTGGCTATTGCTACAAATATACCCCAGCGACTTAAGACTGGTTTTGTGCTCCAGGGTCACATATATATAGTTTCTCTCTCTCTCTTTCTTGTGTCATTTTTAATTCAAACCATAAATCAATGGAAAGCTTATTTATTCAGCTTTGCAGCACAATGAATAATGATGAATAATTATAATCTCATAAAGAGGGCAGTGTTTGTCGTGAAATTTGAACCCTAATTAAAAAAAATGTGTTCCTGTCTGTTGACCCTTATGACTCCTGGAAACCAGGGTTTACTTTTTATATTTTTTTCTATTGGAATTTGAAATTATGCTCCAGGGTCACATATATGTATGATATCATAACAGAAAAACAGATTGGCTGATGATTAAAAATTCAAAACGCTGTCTGATATATTAGCCGAACACTACTGGTTATACAAGGCTTCTTGAACGCTGACTAGTAGTGTAATTAAATAAGTGAAAGTGCTTGTGTGTGTAAAAGTGTGTTTTGTAATTGGCTGTCGTAAGACTCGGAGGAAGTGATCTGGACGTTTACTGGCGTCGTTTCCTCGTGTTTTACTGTGCTCATGATGTGCTATCTGTGTTTATGATGTGTCATATTCTCTGCTGAACTCACTGACTCGCTCTGGCTCTGCTGGATCCTCACGAGCATATCCTGGGTGCTCCGGGGTTTGATGGATGTCAGTGTTGGCTGTTATATTACAGGAGACAATAAAGCAGTGTGATGGATTGTTAATGATGTTTCAGTCGTAGTTCAGCGGCTCCTGGAGGATCATGAGACTGAAGCGTGTTTCTCCATCACATGCTCTGTCGCTCTGAACACTCTTGTGAAACTCTCCAGCTCGCATCTCTGTCTGATGTGTGTCGTAACGCTGTGTTTCAGAGAGCAGCTCGCAGGAGGCTGACCTCTACAGCCCTGCGTCTCCCGGCCCGCAGCAGGAGCCCATCTCCACATACTTCGAGGAGAAGGTTCCCATCCCTGAGGATGATGTAACTAAGGTACCTCGAACTGAAAAATCATTCTGTTCAACAATACAACCAGCATTTGCTCCGTTTATATACAGTATGTGACTTCTTTCATCATTTGTTTCTCATCAAATACACAAGTAAACCAAACTAATGTTATTATAATAAGCCAAGAGTACATCAGTCCAGATGATTCCACGTTGAAGGAGTAGTTCACCCAAAAATAAAAGGAGCTGTAAATGTGCTCATCCTCAGGGCATCCAAGATCAAGATGAGTTTGTTTCTTCATCAGGTTTGTAGAAATGTGTCACTGCATCAGTGTCTCAGCAATGGATGCTCTGCAGTGAATGGGTGCCGTCAGAATGAGAGTCCAAACAGCTGATAAAAACATCACAATAATCCACAAGTAATCCACACCACTCCAGTCCATCAGTTAACATCTGGAGAAGACAAAAGCTGAAACAAATCCAGCATTAAATCTGAGTCCATAATCCATAATAACACTTCCTCCAGTGAAAAGTGTTCTGGTCTGAATCAGGAGAGAAATCTGCACAGATCCAAACAAAACAGTCCAAAACAGCTCTAAACAAATATGTTTAGAGCTGTTTTGGACTGTTTTTTTGGATCTGTGCAGATTTCTCTCCTGACAGACCAGGAGACCACTTTTTCACTGGAAGGAAGATTTATTATGGATTATGGACTCTATGGTATTTTAGTTAAAAACGTCTTAATGCTGGATTAGTTTCAGCTTTTGTCTTCTCCAGATGTTAACTGATGGACTGGAGTGGTGTGGATTATTGTGATGTTTTTATCAGCTGTTTGGACTCTCATTCTGACGGCACCCATTCACTGCAGAGCATCCATTGCTGAGACACTGATGCAGAGACACATTTCTACAAACCTGATGAAGAAACAAACTCATCCTGATCTTGGATGGACTGAGGATGAGCAGATTTTCAGCAAATGTTCATTTTTGGTTGAACTATTTAAAGAAGATGAAGATACGTCTGCTGTGGTAGTTCCAGTGTTGACAGACTCAGACTGTAACAGTAATGAGTGTGTTTGGGCATCAACCAGATTCACTGTGAGACAAGTCCCTGATTTAATTATCAGACACATTCCTTAGGCATATCTTGCCATATTAAATGACCTTTCATCATCATAATCAGGATATGTGACAGGAAACAAACGTGATATGCTGTAAGGTGCAGCAGGTTATGGCACTGCAGTTTTATGAGTGTGACAGAGCCGTTATCGTGTGTGTGTGTGAGAGAAAGCTGATGGGTAAGAAAAGTGTTTTATCAAGTGATGTTTCTAATCATTAACTCATGAATTAGTCCAACAACAAGACGAATCTTGATTTCCACAAACAAGAGGAAGAGAAACAAGTGGAAAAATAAACAAATGCAAAGTGTTACGAAAACCGCTCTGGCATCCCGCTCTGTGGACACTCGTCATGTGATCTTCAGAGGACACAAGCGCAGGGATCTAACAGAGACCAGCATGTTCTCAAGCAATAACCACCCTGTGACCCTGTCCAGTCACTCTCTGTCCGTATGTGAAAACACAGGGAGCCGGACTCAAACCCCTGTCCTTACCAGTGTTAATTTCGTCAACGAAGACGACGACGAAAAATATTCGTCAACAAACCTTTTTTCTGTGACTAAGACGAGACGAGCTAAAACTAATATCTGATGATAAAAACTATGACTAAATGTATGCTGCGTCTTCGTTAACAAGACGAGACGGGACTAAAATGTTATTTGAGGTCTACCGGACATTCAAAATACATCCTATAGGCTAAGTTAACGGTCTTGTCTTTCAAAATGTGCGTCTCTGTCTTTGGATGAGTGGTGTTTGCATATCTAGTCTCAGTATGGCAGCAGTGGACAGATAGGCTACCAAAACATGAACTAGCGATCTGAAACAATGGCCTCAGCACCAGAAGGGTTAGGGACTGGGTGACCAGACGTCCCGTTTTTCCCTGGAGTCACAATTCGTTGTCGATTAACTTAAAGTTATGAAGGTGGGATAGGAGGAATCACGCTGATAGAAGTGCTCTCTCTCTCTCTCGCAGCTCCACTTCTTCAGTTCTCGTACAAGCGATCAGTTCTCAGTGCTCAAATACACACACAGCAGTCCACATGTCTATCGTGTAGTAGAGTATCTCATGTAAATACAGTCGGTTATGGCTTAAGTGAACGTAAACAGGTGTGTGAAAACTGAATGTGTGTCAGTATTACATGCATACCTTCTGTCTTAAAGGGACAGCGTTCCTAATAATCTGTCATCAATGTAAACCAACAAAAGATGTTAAATAAATGTATACTTATGTAAACGTACTGTATGTGAAAAATGAGTTTAATCTGTATCTACTATATACTACATATAAAATAGCTACCAAAATAAATGTTGGTAACTGCAGTTTGACTAAAAGTTGACAAAAATGCAATGACTTTTCGTCGACTAAAACTATGAAAGACTCAAATGACTAAAATTTGACTAAGACTATTAAGCATTTTCATCTCAAGATAAAGACTAAGACTAAATAAAAAAATGCCTGCCAAAATTAACACTGGTCATACATGTGATGGTGTGGGACCATCGGTGCTGTCATCAACACATTCTCCAGCTCAAAACCGTCCTGGGGTCTCCGATCTCAGACCCAGCTGCTGTTGAGGTGAATGTGATGAACTCTTTGGTTAACTTGTGTTACTCTTCCTCTCTCCAGCTGTTTAGCTTCCGTAAACTCTGGGCCTTCACTGGACCGGGCTTCCTGATGAGCATCGCCTATCTGGACCCGGGGAACATCGAGTCCGATCTCCAGTCTGGGGCTAAAGCGGGCTTCAAGGTGAGTCATGTATCTGCACTCAGCTGGACAATGCTGTGGTCAGTCCTAATGCTGCTGACCGCATTTACACAGTTTCTGTGTAGAGATGCAGTCATCACTGGATGGAAATCGTAAAGAATTGAATGATTCTGCCGCCGGCTCTGATTCCCTTTAATGAATCTGCTCCTGAATGACTCCATTAACAATGCTTTTAGCACTTTATATTGTGAAATATTACAAAGGCAGTCTGTTGCCAAATAATGAGATTCCCCTTCTTCCTCTATCAACACCAACGTCACGGGTTCAATTCAGGAAAATGTCAAACTTATGAATACGTTTTTTTTAAACATGGATCACTTCACATTTCAACTGAACAGACATAAATCAGAAATGCATATGCACTATATAGACAAAAGTATTGGGTCGCCCCCTTCTAATGAACAGGTTTGACTACTTTAGTAATTTCTATGAGTACAAATCTTAATGTTAAAGCATATAATGATATTCTAGGAAATTGTGTGCTTCTAATATTATAGCAACAGTTTGGACTCTTTTCTATTCTAACATGACAATGTCTCTGTGTATAAGACAAGGTTCAAAAAGAAAATGATTGATTCAGTCAGTGTGGAAGAACTTGACTGGTCTGCATAAAACCAAGTCCTAATCCCAGTTTAACACCTCTGGTGTGACTGTAAATGCAGACCTTGAGACAAAAACTCATCATGAAACACCAGTGACTTGTACATATGGACATACTATATGGACAAAAGTATTGGCACCCCCTTCTTTAGAACAGAAAAATGCACTTCCAAAACAGTGGCAACAAAGATGGGAACATAATTCATGTATTTAAAATTGTATTTCATCTCTGTTGCAACAGTTTTGTAAGTGTCTAAAATGACTGAACCCATATGTACAAGTCATTGGTGTTTGGTGATGAGTTTTTGGCTCAAGGTCTGCATTTACAGTCACACCAGAGGTGTTAAACTGGGATTAGGACTTGGTTTTATGCAGACCAGTCAAGTTCTTCCACACTGACTCAATCAATCATTTTCTTTTTGAACCTTGTCTTATACACAGAGACATTGTCATGTTAGAATAGAAAAGAGTCCAAACTGTTGCTATAATATTAGAAGCACACAATTTCCTAGAATATCATTATATGCTTTAACATTAAGATTTGTACTCATAGAAATTACTAAAGTAGTCAAACCTGTTCATTAGAAGGGGTGCCAATACTTTTGGCAATTTAGTGTAGTTTTTCAGAATGAGTTTACACTGACTTTTGCTGACACACATGCAGTCAAATAATTGCTTCTAACTTAAATATGAGCACCTATAATACTTATTAACATAGATAGTGATGTTTCTAATCATTAACTCATGAATTAGTCCAACAACAAGACGAATCTTGATTTCCTCAAACAAGAGGAAGAGAAACAAGTGGAAAAATAAACAAATGCAAAGTGTTACGAAAACAGCACTGGCATCCCGTGTCTGTGAATAAGAGCACATGTCTTATTAATGGCTTTGTTAATTTTCTGAATGACCCTGACTACAGCAGCGCTGATGTGTGTGTGTGTGTGTGTGTGTGTGTCCTGCAGCTGCTGTGGGTTCTGCTGGGTGCCACCATCATCGGGCTGCTGCTGCAGCGTCTGGCCGCTCGTCTCGGTGTTGTGACCGGGATGCATCTGGCCGAGGTCTGCAACCGTCATTACCCTACGGTGAGCTCCGGAGCCACACGACACGCCGGAGAAATACTGCACCTTCTGCTGCTTGGCCACTGGACTGTTTAATAACCAGTTCAGCAACCTTTATTTATATAACACTAATAACTTTTCCATTCATTTTACACTCATTGATATATTTCTGATTATTATCAATGCATTTATTTGATCAAAAATACACTAAAATAGTGAAACGTTATTACAATTTAAAAAAGCTGTTTTCTATGTGAATATCTGTTAAACTGTAATTTATTTCTGTGATCAAATCTGTATTTTCAGCATCATTACTCCAGTCTTCAGTGTCACATGATCTTCAGAAATCAGTCTAATATGCTGATTTGCTGCTCATTTCTGATTATTATCAATGTTGAAAACAGTTGTGCTGCACAATATTTTTGTAAAAACTGTGATACATTTAATTTTTCAGGATTCACAGATGAATAGAAAGTTCAAAAGAACAGCATTTATTTGAAATAGAAATCTTTTGTAACATTATAAATGTCTTTACTGACACTTTTGATCAATTTAATGCATCCTTGCTTTAATAAAAGTTTGAAAAGAATGATTTCTGAAGATCATGTGACACTGAAGACTGGAGTAATGATGCTGAAAATACAGCTTTGATCACAGAAATCATTTACAGTGTAACAGATATTCACATCACATAGAAAACAGCTGTTTTACA
Source organism: Schizothorax lantsangensis (assembly GCA_027422415.1). Lineage (NCBI taxonomy): Eukaryota > Metazoa > Chordata > Actinopteri > Cypriniformes > Cyprinidae > Schizothorax > Schizothorax lantsangensis. The sequence continues at coordinate 2,194,637 of CM049847.1, read as the reverse complement.
TTGTAATAATGTTTCACTATTTTACTGTATTTTTGATCAAATAAATGCAGCCTTGGTGAGCAGAAAAGACGTAATAAAATAAAAAAAAACGTCATTAATCCAAACTTTTGACTGGTAGTGCACAAACACAAATTAACTCAACTGTTAAGAACAGTAATAAATAATCAGAACATTTTCAGAAATCTTATCTGGCATGTTTTAGTGCAGATTAAAATGCAAAAATATATACAAATGTTTGAAAACAAATATTAAGTCTAAATAAGTTTAGATGCAAAAATCTGGAAGGCTGTTTGAAAACATGTAAATGCTGCTCTCTGAGAGCAGAGCGCAGTGTGTTTTGTTTGTGTAATCTGAGTCTTTCTCTGAGCATCATTTTCTGTCAGAGAGTATATTAGTGTTTTCATTCAGCCGAACTCTCGTTCTGTGATGTTTAGGTTGTTTACATCAGTGTGTGCCTCTTGTACACAGCACTCATGCAGTGTTTGTCAATCAAAAATCATTAGATTTATTTATAAGATCATAAGATTTATTTATTTGTATTTTTAAGTTCCCACAGCAATTTTGTGCATGTTCATTACTACAGTACATAATATGTGACCCTGGAGCACAAAAGCAGTCATAAGTAACACAGGTATATTTGTAGCAATAGCCAACAATACATTGTATGGGTCAAAATTATTGATTTTTCTTTTATGCCAAAAATCATTAGGATATTTGAAGATCTTGTTTCATTAAGATATTTAGTACATTTCCTACCGTAAATATATCAAAACTTAATTTTTGATTAGTAATATGCATTGCTAAGAACTTCATTTGAACAACTTTAAAGGTGATTTTCTCAATATTTAGATTTTTTTGCTCCCTCAGATTCCAGATTTTCAAATAGTTGTATCTCAGCCAAATATTGTCCTATCATAACAAACCATACATCAATGGAAATTTCAAAAAATTGACCCTTATGACTGGTTTTGTGGTCCAGGGTCACATATTACCAAGTATCAGCACGTCTGCTGTTTTTTGAAGGCTGAGAGATCAGCGTTGGAGAGGTTGGTGTGTGTTTGTAACTGTTGTGGTGTGTCTACAGGTGCCGCGGATCATCCTGTGGCTGATGGTGGAGCTGGCCATCATCGGCTCGGACATGCAGGAGGTCATCGGCTGCGCCATCGCCTTCAATCTGCTGTCGGTCGGCAGGTACGTCATCATCATCACCATCTTCATCACGTGATTGAGTCACTTCATGTGTGCTTCAGCTGTGATGATGATTAGCAGCTGACAATTACTCAAGTTTTTTTTTAATGCTAATGTATGTGGCACCAGCTGGACATTTTTTTTTTTTTTTTCAAAGTAATGGTTCACCCAAAAATGTAAAATGTGCTGAACATTTACTTACCCTCAGGCCATCCCAGATGTAGATGAGTTTGTTTCTTCAACAGATTTGTAGAAATGTGTCTCTGCATCAGTGTCTCAGCAATGGATGCTCTGCAGTGAATGGGTGCCGTCAGAATGAGAGTCCAAACAGCTGATAAAAACATCACAATAATCCACACCACTCCAGTCCATCAGTTAACATCTGGAGAAGACAAAAGATGAAACTAATCCATCAAGACGTTTTTAACTCAAATCCGAGCCATAATCCATAATAACTCTTCCTCCAGTGAAAAAGTGCATCTCCTGTTGTCTCTCACATCAAAAAACCAGCCACTTATTTGTTTAGAGCTGTTTTGGACTTTTTTGTCTTGTAAACGCTGCTTAATCTGTGCAGATTTCTCTCCTGATTCAGACCAGAACACTTTTTCACTGGAGGAAGTGTTATTATGGATTAAGGACTCGTATTTTTGTTAAAAATGTCTTAATGCTGGATTAGTTTCATCTTTTGTCTTCTCCAGATGTTAACTGATGGACTGGAGTGGTGTGGATTATTGTGATGTTTTTATCAGCTGTTTGGACTCTCATTCTGACGGCACCCATTCACTGCAGAGCATCCATTGATGAGACACTGATGCAGAGACACATTTCTACAAATCTGTTGAAGAAACAAACTCATCCTAATCTCGGATGGCCTGAGGATGAGCACATTTACAGCTCCTTTTCAGTTTTGAACTATTCTTTTAACAAACTGACATGTTGGTTTAACCTGTTATTTGTTCAGAGTGATTTAAGGACACTAACCAGTTGTTCCTCTGAAAACAGCTGTAACTGTCAGTCTGATAATTAATAATGAGCTCTTTCAGTATGTTTGCTGCTATCAGTGATTGAGGGGTTGAATGTTTGAATTGATTGAGGATGTGTAGAAATGGAGCTCATTCATCTTGTTGATGTTCTTCTGCAGGATTCCTCTGTGGGCTGGAGTGTTGATAACCATCATTGACACTTTCGTCTTCCTGTTTTTGGACAAGTACGGTAGGTCTGCACTGAAGGAGCATGAGAATGATCGCACCGGCTCGTATCATGGCTCTAATGTGAGTGTCTGGTCTGTCTTCAGGTCTGAGGAAGCTGGAGGCGTTCTTTGGGTTCCTCATCACCATCATGGCTCTCAGCTTTGGTTACGAGGTTCAGTGCAGCTGCAGCATGTTGTCAGCAGGTGATTGTGTAAGCGCTCGGCGTGTGACGTGTCTCTCTGCTCTCTGTTTGTCTGCAGTATGTGCGTGTGGCTCCAAACCAGGGCGAGGTGCTGAAGGGCATGTTTTTGCCGTACTGCAGCGGCTGTGGACCCACGCAGCTGGAGCAGGCCGTCGGGATCGTGGGAGCCGTCATAATGCCTCATAACATCTACCTGCATTCTGCTCTTGTGAAGGTCAGTGAATGGCTCACATCGCATATATGTGACACTGGAGCACAAAACCAGTCTTAAGTCGCTGGGGTATATTTGTAGCAATAGACAACAATACATTGTATGGGTCAAAATTATCCATTTTTCTTTTACGCCAAAAATCATTAGGATATGAAGTAAAGATCATGTTCCATGAAGATATTTTGTAAATTTCCTACTATAAATATATCAAAACTTAATTTTTGATTAGTAATATGCATTGCTAAGAACTTCATTTGAACAACTTTAAAGGTGATTTTCTCAATATTTAGATTTTTTTGCACCCTCAGATTCCAGATTTTCAAATAGTTGTATCTCAGCCAAATATTGTCCTATCATAACAAACCATACATCAATGGAAAGATTATTTATTCAGCTTCCAGATGATGTATAAATCTCAATTTTAAAAAATTGACCCTTATGACTGGTTTTGTGCTCCAGGGTCACATATGTGTTTGAAACCGTAGTTCAATGTAAATAAACCATTATAGGATCAAACACTGAGATGCACTAGATCTCCAGCACGTGTGAACCAGTTAAACAAATGACTAGGGCTGTCAAGAGATTCATATTTTAAATCTAGTTAGGCTAATTAATAATTCAGTTGCATGATAAATTCATCTAATTAATTGCACATCAGTTTGGCTGGAGAAATTACCCTCCGAAAGTTCATTTAAAGTCATTATTGTTTTAAATGAGAAAAGCATTGAATAGACACTACAAAATATAGCTTTAGAAAGAAATATTTTGATTCAGCATAGAATTTATTACACAAACTTTTAAGGCTACAATGTGGTCAAAACATTGTTTTCAGAAGCTGCATCATTAATGATCATTAGGTTCATTAATGCATTTACAGTGCAATTAGAATTACATAAGTTATGCTATAAGATTAATGGGTTTTAAAAAATTAAGATTGAAATATTAAATGGTTAAAAAAAATATTAAAAATGAAATTAAACTCTAAATATGAAACTAAAATTGCCAGTAGGTGATGGCAAGTCACTGTCTTAATGAGTGAGTCATTGAATTATTCACTCAACCGATTCCTTCAAGCAGCTGATTCATTCTGGAATGAAGCAAGTGAACTGATTCACTGAATCACTGACTCACTCGATTCAGAACTGTTTTAGCTTGTGAACACAATATTACTTTCTTGTTAATTGAACTGTTGTATAAATCAATATCACATTTTTTGTCCTCATATTTTGAGTTTGAGGCTCATATAACTGCTATAATAGACTCCTGCATCATATTCATCAGAAACTGAAACATCAATGTAAGATGATGGACAGCTGCGTTAGAAGCCTTAATCATATGAACACGTTATTTTCCCCATAATTAATCGCACCCAATTAATGCATTAAATCGACAGCCCTATAAGAATGCGATGGATGGAAAGTGTTTCATACTTCATAATTTTGGTAAAATTAGTACTTGAATGAGTGAAACTTGTTTGTGTATTATTTCTGTAATTAGATTTTCTTTCTTTTTTTTGTCTGTTTGCCATGAAGTCCATCTGATGTGTTTAATCAGAGTTTTTTCTTCGCTTCAGTCACGAGACATAAATCGAGCAAACAAGAAGGAGGTGAAGGAGGCCAACAAGTACTACTTCATCGAGTCCACCATCGCTCTCTTCATCTCGTTCCTCATCAATGTGTTTGTGGTGGCCGTCTTTGCACAGGCCTTTTATGGCAAGACCAACATGGAAGTGGTGAGCACTTTCATATCTACTTCCTGTTAGAGAGGTTTCACATTTGAGCTCATGGATAAATCTGTAACTGCGCTCCATTGGTGTTTTCTCTTCAGAGTCAGCAGTGTAATGAAACAGGAAGTGCTCACAGTGAGCTTTTCCCAGCCAACAATGAAACACTGGAGGTCGACATCTACAAAGGGGTATGATGCAAACCAACGCCTCACGCTGCTGGATTGTTTGGATTAATCTCAATATGAATGTATATTACTAGATATGATAACCACACTGACATTCACAAATATAAATGTGTACCTTGAACACAGCGTAAGTTGTTTTGGTTAAAAGCATCTGCCAAATGCATAAATGTAAAGGCTGTATGTATCACATGACCGGAGGAGTTTGGTGACAGCGCATAGGGACCTGTGATTTCCAGAATATGGAAAATGCGGACGGAATCATAAAGTCATAAAAACAGAATTTACTGTTAAACGCGGAATGTCACAGAATTTGCCAAATTTTGGATGAATAAATCAAAAGTAGGTCAGTACAGTGAAATCAAACATAATCTGTAGAACTGGTCACTTCATGAGCATTTTACCGTTTCTTTAAAAACTAATCCTCATACGTACACAAACAGAAACTAACGGTCTCACAGCAACCGGTCAAAATAAAAGTTCGGTTTAACTTGAAGAAATCGTGGCAGAAATATTACTTAATTTAATGATAGTACTACTACTAATAATGAAATTATTATTAAAACATTATTTGTTTACCAGAAAAAAATATATACCAGAATGTATTTAGCAGAAAAACTACACAACACAGTATTTCTGAAAAAAATAAAATAAATAAATAAACACATTTTTATAAAGATCGATTAGTTAGACATGCTTTTGATTATCACAATTTAATGAAATCATTAAAAAAATTGGTTAAAAAAAAAATTCATTAAAACTAAATGTTAAATTTGAGAAAAAGAATAAAACATTTCACAGGGCATTAAAATGTAAGTTTTGTCAAACTTTGAATAAATTGGTGTTAATTGTGTAAGTTTAATGATTTAATTAATCAATTAATTAGACATGCTTTTTGATTAATAAAAAAATTATTTAACCATTAAAACAGAGTCTAGAAAATTTATAACGGGAAAAAAAACGGAATCCAGAAAAATGAAAAACAGAATTTGGGAAAAATAAAACGGATTTCATGAGTCTCTATGTGCCACTTGTTGGTCAAAGTGTCATATTTAATGATTCTAATGTTAGATGTTATATTGAGTGAAATATTCATGTCATTTCTATGATCTTTGTGTGCTTGTGAATGATGTTGTGTTTGAAGGGTGTGGTTCTGGGCTGTTTTTTCGGCCCGGCTGCGCTGTATATTTGGGCCATCGGGATCCTCGCCGCTGGACAGAGTTCAACCATGACCGGAACCTACTCGGGTCAGTTTGTGATGGAGGTATGTGTGTCTCTAGAGCGTTCGGGTCATTGAATGGCATGATGTTTGGGCACGTCTGAAGTGTGTCCCGCTCTGGCTCCTGCAGGGCTTCCTGAACCTGCGCTGGTCCCGCTTCGCTCGTGTGCTGCTGACGCGCTCCATTGCCATCTTCCCCACGCTCCTGGTGGCCGTCTTCCAGGACGTGCGGCATCTCACCGGCATGAACGACTTCCTGAACGTGCTGCAGAGCATGCAGGTACACACATGACACTGAGAGCCCCGCTGAGCTCTCCAGGGGGCGGAAGATTACTGTAGTAACTTATAGTAAATACTGTAGTGTTTTTGAACCATACTATAGTAAAGTGTAATATACCATATATGTGACCCTGGACTACAAAACCAGTCATAAGGGAAATTGAGATTTATACATCATCTGAAAACTGAATAAATGAATTAACAAATTAACAAATATTGAAAATCTGGAATCTGAGGGTGCAAAAAAATCTAAATATTGAGAAAATCATCTTTAAAGTTGTTCAAATGAAGTTCTTAGCAATGCATATTACTAATCAAAAATTAAGTTTTGATATATTTACGGAAGGAAATTCACTAAATATCTTCATGGAACATGATCTTTACTTAATATCCTAATGATTTTTGGCATAAAAGAAAAATGGATAATTTTGACCCATACAATGTATTGTTGGTCTATTGCTACAAATATACCTGTGTTACTTATGACTGCTTTTGTGCTCCAGGGTCACAAATATTATAGTATTTACAACACTTTGTTAATGAATGCTACAGAATACTGTAGTATTAACTATAGTGAACTGATAAACTGTAATAAATATTGTAGTATACTTTAGTTTTTACTACAGTTAACTGTAGTGTATTGTAGTATAATATACCCTGTAGTTGTAGAAAACTTAATACAGTATTGGGTAAAGTCATCTGTTTATATCACTATAGTTGTTATATTACCACAGATACTATAGAATTACCTATGATTTTGGCTGTTCGATACAGCTCACCAAAGCGAACTTTCTGGGGGAGTTTGTTTTGGCTCCTAAACACCTTTGAGCTCCCATTGGTCCGTGGCGATTACTCAATCGGTGGGTGTGTCCTGGAGCTCCACCTTCTTTGACGCGCAATTTTTTTCCCCGGTTCGTTTCTCATTGAAGTGAGGTCAGCAGGAGAACAACATCTCCAAGTCACTAGTAGCAACATAAATACACATGTCGAATAACTGAGCTGCCACAGATATATCCGCACCTTGTACGATCGCTCGCGGAGAGACTATAATGATTCAGAGAAAGCATTTAATTCCTAGAAAGAAATCGCAACAAAGCTTGGTGTCGACGAGCCAGAGTTATGCAAAAAGCGACGTAGGAAACATCAGATGCAAGTTTTCCAAAGCCATGAAAGGAAAGAGTAAAGATATAATGTAGCAAGTACCAAATACATGTTTCAAATAAATGTTACATCATACTGCTGCTGCTGCTGTTGTTCTTTCAATAAGCGAATTTAAAAGGTATACAGTAAATTAAATGCCACAACATACAATAATAAACCTTTGTTTTTATCAAATTATGACAACACATAAAATATAAAAACGTGTAATAATTTATCCAGTTTAATAAAAGACCTAGATACACCTTCATTGCATGGTTGTTGTGTTTAGGGCAGACGCGCGAGCGTCTCTACACATGTTTACATTAATCTACAGCCGCCTCCAGCAGCGCGGGGGTGCTGGGATGTTTGAAAACAGTATACCGTCGCTCTGCCTTTTCGAACTTCTTTTTGCCCCCAAACGAAGAACGAAAACAAACTTCGTTTGAAGTATATCGGGGCCTTAAATGACAGAATTTTCATTTTTGGGTGAACTATCCCTCTAAGTTAAGACCTAAGATAAGAAACATTCTGTGATACGGCCCTGATCTGTGTTCTTTGTGTTGAACAGCTGCCGTTCGCTCTGATCCCCATCCTGACCTTCACCAGCCTGACCTCGCTGATGAACGACTTCGCCAACGGACTGTGAGTATCTGTGCTTCACTCCGCAGCTAAACTGAGAACGTGTCGTGAAGCTCATCTTTGGTAGAAAAGGGAAGCGGATGAGGGACAGGGTTTTCATGTGCGAGATATTTTGATGAACTTCTTCTTTTTCCCCTCATGAACACAGTAGGGTCATTCTGTGTCGACTCAACCAGAGGTCCCTGGCTCAAATTTTTGTTATTATATATTTTTTTCTGGTGAAAGAAATATATAAATGAAGAAGAAAGACAAAATATTAAATGTCATGGATGCATATACTAATCCACTGGTTTGTGGAGGTTAAAATGAACATTTTCATTATTTTCAGTCAAATTAACGGAGGGTAAAAATGCCTTCAGAAAGATGGAAGCATCATGGATATTGTTTTTCTCAATATTAACATGTGAAACAATATAAACACGATACACATAGGCCGACTCGAGTGCATTCTGTACTGTAATTAGCACGGTCTGCGTGATTTTCCCATTTGCTCTGCTTGAGCTTGAATGCTTTTGTTCTTTATATATTTATTTATTTATTTTATTTTTGTTTACACATGTTTTCAACTAAAAGAGAACCTTGAGATATAACGTAACTTTGTTGTAGAACATTGTTGTGTATAATGCCTAATCATAAGCTTGTTCAGAAATAATGACAAACTTGATTATTAAAAAATAACATCTTTTTTTAGTTAAATATCATTTAAATAAACAAATATTGAGCCCAAATATTCGAATACAGTATTTTTGAAAAATGGCCATCCCTAATTATTATAAATGAAAATTATACTTTTGTCATAAGTTAATTGTGAACTAAATCCAAGTCTAAGTAAAGCCAAGTCAAGTGTATTTGTATTTGCGCTCTTCTACTTTAATTTGTGATTCTTTAGCTACTCTCTGCAGTGCTCTGGATACTTTACTTAAGACCATGTGATTTCTGTGATGCAGACAGAATCATGGAATCCAGTTACAGAAATCATATTTACTGTATGACGCAGAAGGAATTTACAAATCTTGAATCTTGAATAAATCAAAGGTAGGTCAGTAGTGGAGAAAAACTATTGACATCGTCTAGGCAAGGCAAGTTTATTTCTATAGCACATTTCATACACGGTGGTAATTCAAAGTGCTTTACATGAAAGGAAGTAAAATAATCATTAAAAATAATAATCACAACAAGGAATTTAAAAACTGTTAGTGATGTGCTCTTAACACAAAAAACAAACATTCTCAAGCTTTGTTCAAACTCTTCCTCACTGAGTGAAAAATCCTTCTAAAACACCGAACTATTCCACTACTTCACCCCCGACTTCATAAACCATCATAAACCAAACTAATAGAACTCAGAGGATCCTACGTTCAGCTGATTAACCAACACTTGTCTTTCTTTGCCCACATCCTCTTTACCTTCACAGCACTTACTTTACATAAAAAGAAGTCAAATAATCACAACAATAAAACAAGGGATTTAAAAACTGAAAAAAATTGAATTGATTTAAGATGAATTTAAAACAGTTAAGAATAGAAAATGATTCTACATAAAATACAGTGCAATCAGTTCGGACGTAGCACAGTGTTCATTCAACAAATGCACAGCTAAACAGATGAGTCTGGATTTAAACATGGCTAATGTTTTAGCACATCTGATGGTTACACTTTACTTGAAGGGGTGTGCATAAGACTGACATGACACCTTCATAATCATGACATGACATGTCATGAATATGAAGGAGGTTTTATGCATGTTTATGACAACTGTCATTAAGTGTCATTCGCTCAGTTATGTCATTTTTAATGCAAAGATGACATTGTTTGAGATGTCTTTGTTATGGGTTAGGGTTAGGGGTAGGGTTAGGTCAAATAATGTCATCTTTGCATTAAAAATGAAGGTGTCATGTCAGTCTTATGCACACCCCTTCAAGTAAAGTGTTACACATCAGGGCCCGTATTCATGAAACATCTTAGTGCTAAGAGTTGCTCCTAGTAACAAAATTCTTCTGCTTAAATTTAAAGAAAAGATCCTAGTAAAGAAAAAAGTCATTCAGAAAGCATCTTAACCCTTAAAAGAGGTCTTAAGGTCAGAAATTGTTAGGAGTACGGACGAGGACTTTTAAGAGGCTTAAGAGTTTCTTTAGCAGCGGAGAAAATGAACCAAACATGAAGAAATGTGTTGCACACAATGCATGACAGTGAGTTAATAAGATGCTACACATTAGATCGTGCATTAGATTGATCTTATTAGAGACACGCTAACATCTCCGACACGGCGCAGAAATGCCATAGCGCCAGAAATGCACGTAATCACTACATTAAGTACATTAACATATTTGGCAACTGGAAAAATGCAACTATGCAGCAGCGATGATTTGGGTCTGTCACAACCTTCTATAAGCAAAGTGGCACTTTCAGTTATGGGTATAGCATGGTATGGTGTGTGAGTAGTACAGTGGAAAAATTATAATTTCAAAGTGAAGGTTTCATTTTCTTCAAAAGGTGTCAGCTGTCAGCACTAAGATAAAAAGACAGATTGGTCCTGAATCACTTTTAAGCCTCCTAGTTAGTAAGCATATTCT
>CM049847.1:2124089-2179089 GCA_027422415.1 Schizothorax lantsangensis | reverse complement strand
GAAAGCTCAGAGTGGCAAAAGTGACCCTTACATTGTTTTAATGGGATACTGAAACACACATTGGACGGAATCAGGGTTCGTACACATTTTTGACAATAAATTTCCATGACTTTTGAGACAATATTCATGACCTAATGTTCCATTATTTTACAATAAGAATATAAATCTATTCAGATTTTTCAAAGCGTATGTTAACTTACATTAAACTTACGATAAACATGTCTTTTCACATAAGTGATGGGACTATGTCTCTTTGAGATCAGCTGTAGAGGTTTCTGAGTCAGTAAAAGTTCAGCAGCTAAGTGATCATTTCTGGTGAGTCCAGTCTAGTGTAAAGCTTCATCAGTCCACTTTAAATCTGTTCTAAACCACAAGTGCTCTCCTGAGAGACGCCGCTTCAGTGTGATGACGTGTGCAGTGGCTTCAGAGACCAACATGTTCTGCTCACTGGAAGATGCTTTCATCTAAAGAGTCTCTCGCTTACAGCACATTTGACTTGCACTGAAAAACATTTGAAATCTTAGAGGTAGAAAAACTGAAATAGTATTTTTTCTGGTAATCAACATTTCAAACTTTCAAAGTTGTCCTAAGACAAGAACGCATTTTGGTTTTAGGTTTTAGGACAACTTTGATGAAAGGTTTCGATCCACTTCAAATGTTGACTATAGTTGTTTATTAGCATGCATATTAGTACTTATCAAGCAGATATTAATGCTTTATTCTGCACAATCATATTCTAGATAGATACCTTAATCCACCCTATACCTAAACTTAACAACCTTACTAACTATTAATAAACAGCACATTAGGAGTTTACTGAGACAAAACTGGTCCCCAAACTAAAGTGTGACCATATTTTCTTGTAAAACACTACACTAATCCCAATTTACAACAAAAATGAATTTTCTACAGTGTGTATATGTGTTCTGTGGAATCGAACCCATGACCTTGTGTTGCTAGAAGCGGCGCCACCAGTTGAGCTGCAGCATCAGTTTCATTCATGATGTCCTGAAGATGTCTAGATGAATGCTAGAATATTTTAAACCCCACTGTGTAGATAACACTTGTTTTGTTTTTTTCTGTTTTATTTACACAGTTTTAGTCATTTTGTTGTGATGAACAAATTCATCTTGCAAATGAGGCCTTATTAAGACAGAAACTTCATCTGAGACACCTCAAACACACATCAGCTCTTCAGTCTGTAATCCGATTAGTAGTCATGGTGGTTAATGGAAGTGTTGCGTAGATTCGTCCCTGATGACATGAGCAGCACTTTAATGGCTGATCCCTGTGTGTGTGTGTGTGTGTGTGTGTGTGTGTGTGTGTGTGTGTGTCAGGCTTTAGTTAGCAAACACTGTAACAACCTCATCATGAGGGCAAAAGGATATTTTTTCCATTGATGACCATTCAAGAGTTGCTGTTTATTCTACCATTGCTGTAAGCTCCTGCGGGCTGAGATGGATGGGAACGCTAAGAGATACATCTCCAGGATTTCAGCCACATCAGATATCTTCTAGTGATTCTGACCATGTCATCAGGGTGTTGTTTTTCCTGATTGATGTTAGGAAAGCAGGAGCTGGCCAGTGTATTGGGAGTGTATTTGCTGAGCTGTTAATGAGATTAAATGAGCGTGTTGATCTCCTGTGGGATCCATCATACAGACCATCACCAATTCCAGCATCACAGATGGACCCTCATCCGTCTCTGGGGTCAAATGCTCTCTGTATTTAAGGCCAGTCTCCAGATTTGCTCCACACACACATCACTAAACCAGTGCAGGTCCAGCGGCTGTAGCATTACTGTCGTGATGGAAGCGGGCGTGTGGTTCATGCTGCTGGGTGTGCTGCTGGTCATGACCGATATGAGCCAGTCCATCCCCAAAGATGATCTGCTGGAGCAGAGCAAACTCCTGCTGGAGTCACGCGAGGACGCAGACAGCGACAACATGCTGGAGAGTCGAGGGGTGAGATGCACACTTTTCTATGTTTGACGATATAAGTTCAGAAGTGCATGGCAGCAGGTAGATGCCTTTGGCTATGACATTTCTCATACATTTAAAGAAAGTTCACTACAGCTTCCTTACTCAGTCGTAGCATATCAGACTAGAGACTTTCAAGTAAAAGAGCAGCTTGAGTCAAGTCAAGTCAAGTCACCTTTATTTATATAGCGCTTTTAACAATATACAGATTGTGTCAAAGCACTTAACAGTATCAAGTTGGAGGATAGAGTGTCAGTAATGTATAATAATAAGATTAAACACTCAATTTTCAGTTAAGGGCATTTCATTATTGAATTCGGAAATATCATTGTCTAGCTCAGTTTAGTTTAAATAGTATCTGTGAAATCCAATTGACGATAATCGCTAGAAATTAAGTGTCCCCAACTGAGCAAGCCAGAGGCGACAGCGGCAAGTGAAGAGTGTTTGTGAAGGAGGGAGATGCTGACTGTTCCTGATGTGTAACAGGCCACTGAAGAGCAGATGCATCATCTTCTGGAGGATCGTCTTCTGATGGAAATGTTGCGCTCTTTACTCCACGGCTCTCAGAGATACGAACGCAACCCTTCAGTGCTGCACCAGCCACAGCGGTGCGTATGGTTTTAAGAAACATCATAAAAGTCATGAAAGTGTCTCTCTTTAAGTCACTTAAGTGTCCTTTCATTTCATTAATATTATATTATCTGCAACTACTTTTTTTATTTCTAAGATTCAATACAATTAAGCAGACTTATTTTCTACAAGGGCACAATTAGCATGACATTATAACCACATCTTTAAAGTTACCCTCTTAAACAATACTGTCAACAAGGTAAAAACTCTACATACAACTGTACATACACTTGTGTAGTGTAGATTCAGCTGCTGTTCTGCGTCCAAGCACAAGTCCTTCCACTGAAAACCTATATTTGTGAGTTTTGATTGCACACAGAGGAAGGGTCTCAAGAGGAGCATTGCAATAGTCCAGTGGAGATCTGTGTTGGGATCATGAGACTGGTGTGGTGTAGCAGTGGTGGGAAACATCTCAGTAATGTTATAAGTGGAAGGAGCCCAAGACCGAACCCTGAGGTACCCCAGTGGTTAGTTGATGTGGCGTAGACACTGCTCACCTCAAACACACTACCCTGAAAGTCCTGCCGCAGGTGGCAGAGTGCAGCTGCCATGATGCCTGTGTCACTATCAGTAGAAAAGATGATCTAGTGATCTACTGTGTCAAAGACAGTGTATAATTGGATCCCCTATTCAACAGTAGCATAACATTTACACCGTTTTTAACATTTCAGTGAGTATGGAAGATTATGGGTGGTCTGTAAGATATTCTCTACCATAAAGATGACAGAAATGTCCACAGGATTACTATCCTTTATTCTTTTACACTCCAGGTTTGGTCGGGGGACTCGGAGCGGCTTGTCCACAGAGGAAAGGATACAATCTCGCGACTGGGAGACTGTTCCCGGACAGATATGGAGCATGGCTGTGCCACAAAGATTCGGCAAAAAATAACACGACCCAGAGTGAGGTCTTTAGAGTTTTGTAATTAGTAAATCTGAAACATCTAGAAGAATCTCATTCTCCCAACCAATCCAAGGCAATCAGTCACTCTTCTGTGCATTTCATCAAACCCTGTGATAGTAATTATAACACACAACACAATAATATTTAAATGTAGTAAATATATTTCATAAGTTGTGAATGAGTGGAAGGAAATAGTCATGTGAGGGCATGTTGTGATTATTCATCCGCTGTAAATCATATGTGTTGTGTATTGTATTTTCTGTGTATAAATAAATGATAAGCTGCTTGTTCAGAGACATTTCTGGTCGTTCTTGTTCTTGACATTTTGTCAACAGTATTGGCTGAGCCTTCTTTCTTGCTTGCTTTCTATTTTAGCAAACTTACTAAACATGTTTTGCAAGAGAAATGTCATGGGTTATTCAAGCTTTTTTTAAATGTGATACAATGATGAGTTTTTTAATGTATATGATTTAATTTCTGTGATATTTCTATGCAGCATTTTAAAGTTAGTAGTGATAACTACTAGCAAACACATATTTACTCGCAATGTCTATGGCAATTACAGTCCTGCTTTGTTTGGCAAACTGAATTAATTTGTTCTTTGAGCCAAATATTTTTTTAAATTATTAATATTCCAAAGCACTGAGAGTGATGCATGTTATTTTCATTTCCAATTATTGAACATCAATTAAACCTGTTGATTGTTTTTAAAGTTCTGAGTAAATATTAAAATGTCTAAATCAAAAATCTGATTATTTAATCTTTCAAGAACTACACGTGAATGAGTCTTAAAATTACTTTTGATAGACAAGAAATTAGTGTAAATATGAACTACATTAAATAAATAAAAAATAGAATTAACCCTATTTACACATCCATAAGCTAATTCACATAAAAACACAGATATTCATGACCTCGTGCATCCAAAGACCCACGAGCACTTTATTAACAGGTATATAAATAGGATTTTGTTGTTAATGTGAATAAATGTTCCACACGTGTTCTTCTCACACCTGTACATTAAACCATTATGAGATTCATCTGATGAGATTAGATTTTCACTCTTGTAATATCTTGTAATAGCTCTACAGGGGTTGTGGAAAATAACATTACGTTTATTATAAAGCTAAAAGCTTTCCTATGAATCTCAGTATTGTTTATACTGTTAGATCAATGTCGACCTGGACCCAACTAAAAACCCCGGATATAGCGGCTGAATGAATGTGGCCTGTTCTCTGTATGAGGCTCACATTCAAGACGCTGTAGAAGGACAGAGTTCCTGCATTGAGATCCACATACACTCCTATTCTAGAGCAGCTGGAGGAAACCAGCAGAAGTGCCAGCATAAGTATCTGGAGGGAGAGCAAGACAAACACCAGGACTGATCATTACGTCCAAACACACACGCAGAACCAGTTTCTTTCCTGCCGATGCTCTTATATGACACTGTGATACAGACGAATCTCCCACTCCACTCCAGCTCCCAGTAACAGCATCCACACACACACTCTCTGCACAACACCTGCGGCTCACAGTCAAATCTGTCCAGGTGAGCAGAATACAGCTGGACTGTGTTTCCCTCAGACAGACGGAGACGTTTATTCACTGTGTTCAGATCCAGAATCAACCCACAGAAATCTAATGGAGAAGAAACATACAATATTATCTGCACCTGATTCAGTAATGCATCAAACACGTCTCTATGCAATGGTCTACTCACAAATAGGTTTATAATGATTAAGAAATTGTATATTTGGACAACATGCTATTGTGATGTGTCTTTCTTTTCATACTGTACCAAAAAGAATTAGAATTGGTCATCGACACCATCTTGTGACAATTTCTGGCCATTGTAAAATGGCCTTGTAGCACTTAATTTAATAGTGAGCATCAGTGTCATACAAAACACAGGTTTGCATGCCACCTCAGGTTGTTAGGCTTCTCTCTGCCTCTGTTAGTCTGCTCTTTTGGTGCTCCCCTCGTATAAATGCACGAATGCGATGACTGGAGATTTTCACTTGGGATAATTTTTATGACATTTGAATCCTTTTTGTAAAAAGATTGAAGAAGTTTACAATTCATTAAATAGACAAGTGCAAGCATTTTTTATGTCTTTTGTGATTCGAAAAAAATAAGGTAGCCTAATATGGCTTTAGAACAGCATCAGGTTGACTAGTAATGTACTTAAGTTGTGAAGGGGTAAATAAACTAGTCATAACTATAACCAGAGAGAGAGCAAAATAAGGGTCAGGCATAAAAGAGCATATAGTTATTATTTTGGGGCCCCATACCTGAAATTTGCTTAAGGCCCCCAAATCACTAATTCCACCCCTGGATTGTTGGGCCACATTCTGCTCCCTAGTGGGCTGCTTTCAGTTTGAGCTAGCAGTGTTCCCCTCACCATACAGGGTCACCTATGAGCACGCCGCTCCCAACCATGCGTTGAGTTCTCCTCTCGTTCTGTGAGTCAAGTTCTCTGCTCCGTAGAGCTCCATTAAGCAGCCACGCCAGGTTGTTAGGCCTTTCTGCCTCCCTGTTAGGCTGCTTTGAAGGTCGAGCTTAGCAGTGCTCACCTCGCTCTGGAGGGTCACCTGTGAGCACACCGCTCCCTTCTAAGCATCTGAATTTTCCTCTCATCCTGAGAGTTGAGTTCTCTGCTCTGTGGAGCTCCATCGGGCAGCCATGTCAGGGGGTCAGGCCTTTCTTTGCCCTCCCCCTTAGTCTGCTCTTATGGTTGAGCTTAGCAGAGCTCCCTCGCTCCAGAGGGTCACCTGTGAGCACGCCGCTCCCTCCTGAGTGTCTGATTTTCCCTCTAAGCCTGAGAGTTGAGTTTTCTGCTCCCCAGAGCTCCGTGAGACAGCAAAACCGTTGTTAGGTATTTTCTGCCTCCCTGATAGGCTGCTCTTGTGGTTGAGCTTGTACTGCTCCCCTCTCTAAAAAGGGTCATTTATGAGCACACTGCTCCCAAGTTGAGCATCTGTGTCCCCCTCTCATTCTGAGAGTTGGGTGTTTTGCTCCTTTAAGTTATGTATGAGCATAATGCTCTGGAGACTGTCCTGTGACTACTGAGGTTGACTTGGCGATGCTCCCCTCAAATGGAGGGTTTTTCTATGAGGTACACCATTTCCAATCCACATGTGCTCTGCGCATGCGGGCTTTCCGCTGAACTAAGTAACTGCTCGCTTGAGCGTGTTACATTCACATTGGGTTCCTAGGCCTGTCTCTGCCTCAGTAACCCCTTAGCAACGGTGGTTCTAAAATCCATGTTTACATAAGTGCACACACTGAGCTTCTGTGCACTTTCTAAAATCCACATCGTGGTATGTGTGTACGCTAAGCATCCTGCGCAATTTCTAAAATCCTTTATGGTAAGGGTTACGCGAGACATCTGAGACATCATCCACCCAGACACTCCACCACGACATCATACCCTTGAGACATCATCTGAGAATTGAGACATCTCAGAATAAGAGGGCGGACATCATCCACCACCCGGACGGTCATCCACCACAGAATCAGAGGGCGAGACAGAATCCACCACAGAATGAGACATCATCCGAGACCACAGAATCAGAATGAGACATCATCCACCACAGAATAAGAGGGCGAGACATCATCCACCACAGAATAAGAGGGCGAGACATCATCCACCACAGAATCAGAGGGTGAGACATCATCCACCACAGAATCAGAGAGTGAGACATCATCCACCACAGAATAAGAGAGTGAGACATCATCCACCACAGAATAAGAGGGCGAGACATCATCCACCACAGAATAAGAGGGCGAGACATCATCCACCACAGAATCAGAGGGCGAGACATCATCCACCACAGAATCAGAGGGCGAGACATCATCCACCACAGAATCAGAGGGCGAGACATCATCCACCACAGAATCGAGACATCATCCACCACAGAATCAGAGGGCGAGACATCATCCACCACAGAATAAGAGGGTGAGACATCATCCACCACAGAATCAGAGAGTGAGACATCATCCACCACAGAATCAGAGGGTGAGACATCATCCACCACAGAATCAGAGAGTGAGACATCATCCACCACAGAATGAGACATCATCCACCACAGAATGAGACATCATCCACCACAGAATAAGAGGGCGAGACATCATCCACCACAGAATAAGAGGGCGAGACATCATCCACCACAGAATAAGAGACATCATCCACCACAGACATCATCCACCACAGAATCAGAGGGCGAGACATCATCCACCACAGAATGAGACATCATCCACCACAGAATAAGAGGGCGAGACATCATCCACCACAGAATCAGAGGGCGAGACATCATCCACCACAGAATAAGAGGGCGAGACATCATCCACCACAGAATCAGAGGGCGAGACATCATCCACCACAGAATCAGAGGGCGAGACATCATCCACCACAGAATCCACCACAGAATAAGAGGGCGAGACATCATCCACCACAGAATAAGAGGGCGAGACATCATCCACCACAGAATAAGAGGGCGAGACATCATCCACCACAGAATAAGAGGGCGAGACATCATCCACCACAGAATCAGAGGGCGAGACATCATCCACCACAGAATAAGAGGGCGAGACATCATCCACCACAGAATCAGAGGGCGAGACATCATCCACCACAGAATAAGAGGGTGAGACATCATCCACCACAGAATAAGAGGGCGAGACATCATCCACCACAGAATAAGAGGGCGAGACATCATCCACCACAGTGAGACATCATCCACCACAGAATGACGAGACATCATCCACCACAGAATAAGAGGGCGAGACATCATCCACCACAGAATCAGAGGGCGAGACATCATCCACCACAGAATAAGAGGGCGAGACATCATCCACCACAGAATAAGAGGGCGAGACATCATCCACCACAGAATCCACCACAGAGGGCGAGACATCATCCACCACAGAATCCACCACAGAATAGAGACATCATCCACCACAGTGAGACATCATCCACCACAGACATCATCCACCACAGAATCAGAGGGCGAGACATCATCCACCACAGATCATCCACCACAGAATAAGAGGGCGAGACATCATCCACCACAGAATCCACCACAGAGAGAGCGAGACATCATCCACCACAGAATAAGAGAGACATCATCCACCACAGAATAAGAGGGCGAGACATCATCCACCACAGAATCAGAGGGCGAGACATCATCCACACAGAATAAGAGGGCGAGACATCATCCACCACAGAGAGGGTGAGACATCATCCACCACAGAATAAGAGGGCGAGACATCATCCACCACAGAATAAGAGGGCGAGACATCATCCACCACAGACATCATCCACCACAGAGAGGGCGAGACATCATCCACCACAGAATAAGAGGACATCATCCACCACAGAATGAGACATCATCCACCACAGAATAAGAGGACATCATCCACCACAGAATGAGACATCATCCACCACAGACATCATCCACCACAGAATAAGAGAGGTGAGACATCATCCACCACAGAATAAGAGGACATCATCCACCACAGAATGAGACATCATCCACCACAGAATAAGAGAGACATCATCCACCACAGCGAGACATCATCCACCACAGACATCATCCACCACAGAATCAGAGGGCGAGACATCATCCACCACAGAATAAGAGGGCGAGACATCATCCACCACAGAATAAGAGGGTGAGACATCATCCACCACAGAATAAGAGGGCGAGACATCATCCACCACAGAATCAGAGGGTGAGACATCATCCACCACAGAATAAGAGGGCGAGACATCATCCACCACAGAATAAGAGGGTGAGACATCATCCACCACAGAATAAAGAGGGTGAGACATCATCCACCACAGAATAAGAGGGTGAGACATCATCCACCACAGAATAAGAGGGTGAGACATCATCCACCACAGAATAAGAGGGTGAGACATCATCCACCACAGAATAAGAGGGTGAGACAGCATTGAAATGGTGGCTAGCAAACAACAACAATCTCAGAATCACAGAATTTCTTAGAATTGGTCATTTATCAATGAACACTATTATCATAGACCAGTGACCACCAATTTTGGCCAACAAAAGCAACAAAATCGTGGCCCAAATGTGTGAGTGTTTCTCATCCCTTGTCCTGGACCGCATGATTTGAACACGTCCCGTTTCAGCTACAGGAGTCTCCACCAAAGAACGTCTGAGACCTGCGACATCTGCAGCGTTTGCTGAAGGAGCTCCTCTGATCTTGGGTGTCAGATGGGGTACGGCAATCACTTAAATGACACGATCACTTGACTGTTTATAACTGTAACCATGATCTTCAGCTGGGTCTTCGTACCTGTTGGTAGTGTTGTAGTACTCGAGACCGGTCTTGGTCTTGAGGCTGGTCTTAAGACCATTTTTTGAAGGTCTTGGTCTTGTCTTGGTCTCAGACTAAAAGGACTCTGGATTTTATTTCAAGACCACAACTGCAGGATATCACTAAATTGCCAGTGCATTGTCTGATTTATTTGTTAACATCATTAATGTGATGATAAATCTTCCTGCTTCAAATGTCATCAATATTACATAATATACATTCATATTAATATTATTTCTAATTTGATTTCATTTGATAGTGCTGTGCTGGTCAGAATTCACTGTGTCAAAAAATTCACCAAAATGACTTGTGTGAGATCTTGTTTTTATATTTTAAGTAATAAGAGCAAGACAGCTGTTTTCATGAATATGAGCACGATTGCAAAACATGATATTGATTTTATACAAATGTTCAACAAACTAGAAGTTAATATTAAGGGAATTACATTTTAGACACACACACACACACATATATATATATATTTATTTATTTTTTTGCCTATTTCTGCAAGGACAGTAGTTCCAAGCAAATGCATAGCAGAACTGTTGTGTATCTCAACAATATTTCTGCAGTTGTAATTGTATCAATTCAGATACCTCTGCAGCGCAAATATGAATTCTGTTGTTAGTGATTTCATTGGATTGTCACAGCTCTATATATTATGTTATTACTCTAATGTACAGTATTTATTGATTAAATATTATATATTTTTCAGGCAGTAAATGTGGATCTTTCAGATGAATTTGAGGAGTGCTGGTTTGGTCTTGGTTTAGGTGTCTTGACTACAACAGCTGCGGCTGACACAACGTCGTGATGTTTTTGTGCTCCTCCATCATACACATTCAACACACAACACACACACACACACACACACACCGTGTCCACACAGAATGGCCACTGGATCCTTCAGGAGATCCAGACTCACTGCACACAGGAGCTCCTCCTGAGAAATGCTGGCTTCTTGTACATAACAAACATTTTAGAAACATTTGATGATAATGAGCTTTCATAAAGGTATCACCTTTGGTTTTGGAGGTTATCTCGACTCCAGATTTTCCTTTGATTATATCCATGTTTTCATTAACCAGCTGGAGAAGTAACAGCTGTTCTTGTGTCCAGTTTGGTTTACTTTTACGTTTGCATGTCTTACTATCAGCCATGATTATTCTACTCTGTTAATTAAAAGGCTGTTTATATGCATATTCACTAATTGTTTACGAGAAGCATAAATATAGTGTCAGGGATCTGCAAGAAATGGGACCCAGATGCAAATGAGCAGACAATGGTAGTTTATTGACAAGACGTAGACTAGAAACAGCAGGGAGAGCGAGAAGTGAATCAGTCCAAACAGAGGGGCAGGGCAGACAACACACTACGGGCAGGAGGGATGACCACTGAGTCTGTCTGAGTTGGCAGCGGACTCGAGCACGGAGGCGGCAGCTCCAGAGGAAGGGCTAGGCAGGAAGACAGAGTAGCTTGAAGTGAATCTCAGAAGTCACACCAGTCTAGCCGCCAGGTAGGGACTCTCAGAACCAGAGACTTGACTCGAGGGAGTGGAGGCCTGCTTCCAGGTAGTAGGGGTCAGAGGCCAGGGAATCTGGGTAAGGGCAGGACAGGGCAGAACACGATAACAAACAAGACAAGACTCAAGACAACACAAAGACAAGACAGACAAAGAACAAAAGCAAAAACAATAAATAAGCCAAAACTAGCTAAAGGAAGTAATCAAAGAGCAAAAACAAGGCCAAGATCCAAAAAAGGACTGGAACTACAAAAACGAGGGTAAAAGAAAATCTAAATCAAAAGAGAAAACAAAACAAGATAGAACGCAACAAACAAGAACTAGGCAGAACTAGAGAAAACAAAAAAGGAAATGAGGATATAAAAACTAGATAAGAGATCAAAAATAACTTGAGCAAGATCGCAATAACTAGCGCAAGATCAAAGGATAACTTTAGGACCAAGAAACAGGTAATCACCAAAACGAACCAGCAAAGATGCAAGGAAAGGAACACAATATAAAGCAGCAGAGCACATGAGGATCAGGTGAACACAATCAAGCAAACGAGGACTAGACAAGGACTAAACAAGGGGGCGTGACCAGGCGAAACAAGGAGGTGGGACAAGAGGAGCACATGGCAAACACAAACAGAGACAGAACCATGTGCTTAGACACAAAACAAACAAAGAAACATTGAACAAAGACAAGACAGTCAGGGCAGGGTCTTGACAATAAGAGGCTGACAGTTAGCTGAACATATACTTGTTTAATTAGTGACACTTAGCCTGCATTTTAAAATCTTTATTTGAATATGACAACATAATATTGCACTCTACAATATTTCCATGAATAAATCTCTGACAGAGACTATCAGCCAATCACTGTGTGCATAGTTAGTAAGCATGCTGACATCACCCATAGCAACAAGCTCAACCCCGCCCCCTTACTCTCCATTCCTTAGTACAAGTGTGTCTCAGCAGCTTTGTGAAGAGGTTTTAAGAGAAAACTTTTACTGCTATTTCAGAGATATAATGTTTTGTGAATACGGCCCCAGGTTTCCAGTCCAGCAGATGTGAGTCACACACTAACACAAGCTGCTCTGTGTCAGTAGAGAGCGCCAGGGTTTCTACACATTTTCCATTTCAAAATTCCATACTTTTCCAGACTCAAATTTCCAAACCTCTCGCTAGATTTTCAGACCATATTTAACATAAATGAATTCAATTATTATAAATAAATTATAACAAATTATTTTCAGCTTTATATTTGGTATATAGTACAGTCATCTTTAAATATTTTTATTTATTTTATTTATTATTATTTAAATATTATTTTTATTTTAATTATGTAAATATTATTATAATTTTTTTTTTCATTGATTTTCTCAAAGTGACAACATACAGAGTCCCTAAAATAAAAAAATATATAAATAAATAAAAAATACAGACTTGTACATGCACACAAGAAACTTTTTTGAGCCCTCGAGAAACTCTTCACATGTGCATGGTAATGTTTTGCATGCTTACACATTACAATTTCTAGTTTTATAAAACCTATTTCCTTTGTGCATCACTGCCATCTTACTATGAATAAATCGAGAGCATGGATGCACATGAATTAACAGAGATCTGCCTGCTCAAAATGTTACCCGTCTTATGGTAGCACCTCTAATATTGTCATGATCCGGTCCAGGATCATTCACCCATCAACCACTAGATGTCACCCTTTCATCATTTGGACACGAGCACTACACAGACTGTTGCATCACACGGACTACATTTCCCATCAGTCACTGCATTACACGATCACCTGATCTCTCAGTCACAGCTGCTTCCCATCAGCAATCACACCTGCACCTCATTTACAGACTTGCATATAAGCCACTCACACCTTCAGTTCAGGGCGAAGTCTTGTTTAGCCCAGTCTGACATTTCCGAGCGGTTTCCTTGTGTTTGTTCCTGCCGTGTATTATCTTGGACTGTTTGTACTCCCTGTGATTCTCTGCCGCCTGCCCCTTTGACCATTGCTCTTGTTTCTCGACTTTGTTTATGCTGATTGCTGCCTGCCCCGACCTCTGCCTGGAATACGTCTATGTCTCTGGATTATCTGTGTTATCCCTGACGCTAGTGATTGATCATTGTTTGTGTCTGACATTGAACTAATAAAAAACTGCAAATGGATCCGCTCGCCTTTGACTTCCCGTTACAGAAGACTTCGCCATACCAGGATCCAGCAGCCCGGTATCCCCTCGTCACCGAGGTATCAGTTCCGGTCTCTATGTCAGCCTTTCACCAATCCAGCCTAACAATAGATCCAGTCGACCAGCTACTAGGTCTAAGGCAAGGAGATCGATCTATTGAGGACTATGTTCAGCAGTTCTGAGAGTTGGTATATCAAGTTCCTCAATATGATGAAGCTTTGTTTAAAGATTTATTCCGTTTTGGACTCAATGAACCAGTTAAATCACGGTTACACGGAGGGGAAATTAATGTCCGATTGAGAGATTTCATGGACTATGCACTAATGTTGTGTGACTCTCCTTTTACTGTGGGTGTCGCAGAAGAGGAACGCGACGCTGCACTTACTCATGAGATGACGGCCGCACCAGAGCACGCTCACAAAATGGCGGCGACAGCGGAGTCTGGTCGCAAAATGGCGGTCACAACAACACCCCGTCATGTCATTGCTGCCAGTCATGAGTCAAGCCAAGTCACAGCTGATCGTCACGAGTCAAGCCAAGTCACAGCTGATCGTCACGAGTCAAGCCAAGTCACAGCTGATCGTCACGAGTCTCTTCACGTTGCAGCTGATCAGCCTGTGTCTTGTCACATCCTGTCTGCCACCCCCAGATATTCAAGGTCAGTCCTTCAGTATCCTAGTCTGGCATCCAGTGTGAGGGATGCACCGCTGGTGTCTGCACGCGCAGCTGGCATCCCCAAACCCACTCACTTTAGCCCTCCTGTCCCTGAACTGATTCCCCTGCCTGTAGTGCTTCCCACAATGGGGATTGCTTTAGTGTATTTGGGCTGCATACACCACCACTGAAACTCTAGAGACGGCGGCCACTGAGATGTCTCCAGAGGTGGCGGCTGACGCTGCAGAACCTCCTGGTGTAGTGGTGCACGCTGCCGTGTTCCCCGAGGCGACGCCCGCTGCAGTTTCTCCAGAGGTGGCGGCTGAGGCTGCAGAACCTCCTGACGCAGCGGTGCTCTCTTTAATTCCTTGCATGGTGGTGGCGCACAGTACTGCACTCGCAGCCTGTCCAATCACGGCTAAGGAGGCCGTCTGTGAAATCTCGCCCTGTCCTGTCACGGCTAAGGAGGCCATCTGTGAACTCTCGCCCTGTCCTGTCACGGCTAAGAAGGCCGTTTGTGAACTCTCGTCATGCTCTGTCACAGCTATGGATACCGTTAATGGACCTTTACCCTGTCCTGTTCCGATCTCGGAAGCCGTCGACTTGCCACTAGATTGTATTGTCACGACCAATGAGGTCGTAGAAGAACTCTCACACTGCCCGGTCACTGCCTCAATGACTACATTTGAGCACTTACCAGTCAGTGAGTCAGCTCACAAGGGGCCGTTCTGCTCTCACTCTCCCGGGATATATCAAGTAGAGACCATAAACCCTACCCATGTCGAATCCAGTAACCTGATCACTGTGTCTATGAAGACTTTGTCCGGGTTGTCTGTCTCTGCTCTCTCCCTATCTCTGTCTTTTCCAGAGCTTCCTGATCCGTCTGCTCCGCCCTGGTGGGCTTCAGCCTCGTCTACTCCGCCCTGGTGGGCTTCAGCCTCGTCTGCTCCGCCCTGGTGGGCTTCAGCCTCGTCTGCTCCGCCCTGGAGGGCTCCTGGCTCTTCTGTTCTGCCCTGGTGGGCTTCAGCCTCGTCTGCTCCGCCCTGGAGGGCTTCTGACTCTTCTGTTCTGCCCTGGTGGGTTTCAGCCTCGTCTGCTCTGCCCTGGAGGGCTCCTGCTCCGTCTGCACCGCCCTGGTGGGATCCTGTGCCGTCTGCGCCGCCCTGGTGGGCTCCTGCTCCGGCTGCGCCGCCTTGGTGGGCTCCTGGACATGCATCAATCCCAGGGGGGCTACAACCTGGACCTGACCCTCCGTCCCTCCCCCTGTTCTGCCTCCGCTCCACCACCCTCCTGGATTGTTATGCTAGCGTCTGGAAGCCGCTCCTTGGGGAGGGGCTATGTCATGATCCGGTCCAGGATCATTCACCCATAAACCAACTAGATGTCACCCTTTCATCATTTGGACACGAGCACTACACAGACTGTTGCATCACACGGACTACATTTCCCATCAGTCACTGCATTACACGATCACCTGATCTCTCAGTCACAGCTGCTTCCCATCAGCAATCACACCTGCACCTCATTTACAGACTTGCATATAAGCCACTCACACCTTCAGTTCAGGGCGAAGTCTTGTTTAGCCCAGTCTGACATTTCCGAGCGTTTTCCTTGTGTTTGTTCCTGCCGTGTATTATCTTGGACTGTTTGTACTCCCTGTGATTCTCTGCCGCCTGCCCCTTTGACCATTGCTCTTGTTTCTCGACTTTGTTTATGCTGATTGCTGCCTGCCCCGACCTCTGCCTGGAATACGTCTATGTCTCTGGATTATCTGTGTTATCCCTGACGCTGGTGATTGATCATTGTTTGTGTCTGACATTGAACTAATAAAAAACTGCAAATGGATCCGCTCGCCTTTGACTTCCCGTTACAAATATCAAGGCCTGATGTCCAATTTAACACATCGTCTGTGACGGCACAGAAACCATGACATGAAATGGGCTGATGGCATAAAATTTGCCAAGTTCAAGGGTCTATAAAAAAGACTGATATAGTGTGAAGAAACCCAAAATGCTTATAACATGCATTTTGCATGAAAAAGTGCACCTTGAATTCATTGTCATATTTGGCGATCACTAAAGAATCACTAAACAGCTGCCATGAAACCTCACTACTTATTTTCATTAAATTCTGAATTTTCTATTATAAAAAAACTAAATAGGGTCAAAAGTCTGGAAACACAAATATTTTTCCATACTCTGCTTTCTTTTTTCCATACTTTTCCAGACCCCGTAGGAACCCTGGAGCGCTCTCACACCACTGAACCAGACCGAGTGGATATCTGGACACATGTGCTTGGGTCGGTGGACAGAACGGGCTGCTGGGTAATGATTTGTGCTAGCTTTATAACTAGTAAATCACGTCTCATCCCTGCAGCAAACATCAAGAAAATACTACACAATTATTGCATTCAAGATCATTAACTCAAATCATTAAGTGTGTCATTAACATGTTATTCTCTCCTGCTCAGGAGGTACGTCTACATTTACACTTCATTACATTCAAGCATTTTGCAGACACTTTAGTTTCATGCATCAAACCCAGGACCCTGGTGTTGTGAGTGCTGTGATCTACCATTTGACCACAGGGGCATAATTTGTGACATTTTGCCATTTAAAAAAGGTTTGCTACTCAATATTTACAAAGTGTCAAAGTAGAGAGCATGCCAGATGAGGTCAAGCTCATTTTCCTATTATATCTGCTCAGGTTACAGATCTACAGGCTCATAATAGTATTATAATAATGCATAATACAGACATGCATACATTCATTTACCTTATGCATAATACTGTCTATATGAACAGGGTAAAAAAAGTGCTTTGTTCAAATCAATAACCCAATGGAGCTTTGATATTGACTTTTGTTTCTTCATTCTGATGTACAATTACTATTTTATTCATCAATTCATTTTATTTATTTTACTTTGTCCTCTTGTAGCTCTTCAGTATTTATGAACAATAATAATAGTGATGTTTGCCTAAGTAAAGGTTAAGATAATACAAAAATAGTAGTCCAAGGCACTCAAAGTATAGTTTAAATTGAACGTCAGTAGAGTTTTAGTCCACAGACATGGTTTAATAAGGCTTGTTATATTAAATCTCTCTTTCAGTGGCAGTATTTTTGTATTAAATGTAATATTCCTTATCCAAATAGCACCAATATCTCTTCCTTCCAGACTCTGTTTATACGAGGTGATATTAAGATATCACATTAATCAAATCTATCTGTGGTTTTCTCTACTACAGCTTTTTTATTCGTTATATAACGCTGATCACATCAATCTTCTCCTTCACCACTAGGTGGCGCGATCAAACAACTTTATCATGATTAAGTGACCGCTGGGTGGCGCACTTTCGGCATATTTGCTATACGTGTCCTTAGTTCAATTAAGGCTTATTTTTATTTATTTATGTAACATCACTCTGTACTGACCTTTATATCATCCCAAACCCGAATGACAAGAAAAGAAGGTTTAGGCAGATTTATGTTTAGGAAGATTAGGCAACATTCACATGTGTTGATTCTTTTTAGCTTCTTTATGATATATAAACAACTATATGCAAATCTCAGATGCACTACATGTAAACAATCCAAACATTTGGAGAACTAGCCGATATAAACATTAACATCACGCTTGAACACGATGTGTATTGTGAACCGCGCCACACAAGTACAGCTTGATACAATAAAGTGAATAATAACCGTAGATGTTATTCTGTCTAATATATAAACTTCTGGAACGAGTCATGCGAGGTTTTTAAATGATTCATTTCATGTTTTTATGCTAACTGTTCCGGTAAGAGAGCGCAACGCCTAACTTCCTCAAGTCTCTGGAATCGTTTAACTTCCTCAGTGTTCACTTTCATTAATAACATAAACAGATCTTATAGATAAGAATAAATAATAAAGTAGTGAGTTTACTACCAAAAACAATCAATGTTTTTAGTCAGGAAGGGTTTACGAGATGAAGTTTCCTGGAAGGAAATGGGCGTGTCTGCGGCGCTGACGCACAGTTACGCAAGTCTCGCGATATCTGGCGGCGCTGACGCATAGTTACGCAAGTCTCGCGATATTTGGTGGCGCTGGGCTTTGATATAATCCCAGCGCGTCCGTGTGTCCTCTCGTTCGTCCTCAGTGCAGGATAACGATAACGCTCGCTCACCGCGACAGCAGAAACAGGCCAAAGACCGCAAATACTGCTTACCGACAGCGTGACAGACCAAGTGCGAGAAAACAAGCATCCCAGACAAACATTCGTGAGGTGAGTAACGTTAGTTTGTTCAGTGAGGGACGCGTCTCGCGCTCGCGTCGCGTTTCCTCGCCATCCTCATGACATTTCTGTAACGGTAAACCTGTCTTCACTTTACTGCTATATTATCTTTAAATCCTGATCTTCTCACACGATGTATCTAACAACTGCGTAAAGTGAAGTGAGAGCTCAGTGGCGAACTAGAAAATGTCCATTCAATTAATATATTCCATACCCTTGCGAAAATTAACCGCGATTTTACTACAAATAAAACCATGGTAACCACAAACTAACCATGATTTTGCAGCACTAAGCATAGTTTAACTAACGTTATGGGATTTTTGTATAACTGTGGTTATACAAATGGTAATCAATACGGGACTACAGTAAAGCCATGGTTACAGTATACTTTTACTGTGGTTACTACAGTAAAGCCATGGTTACTACACATGGCTTTTACTACAGTAAAGCCATGGTTACTACACTTTTACTACAGTAAAGCCATGGTTACTACACTTTTACTACAGTAAAGCCATGGTTACTACACTTTTACTACAGTAAAGCCATGGTTACTACACTTTTACTACAGTAAAGCCATGGTTACTACACTTTTTACAGTAAAGCCAGTACTACAAAGCCATGGTACAGTAAAGCCATGGTTGCTACACTTTTACTACAGTAAAGCCATGGTTACTACACTTTTACTACAGTAAAGCCATGGTTGATTTTCGTAACGTTAGTTAGACTCGGAACTCGTCAGATTTAGCTCGTATTGTGACACAGACAGCTCTTCTGTTTTACTGTGAGCCTGTAGTGAAGATAAATATGTGAGTGTTTGGTCACAGATCTGAATCATGGACGCTTTCCTCGCAATCACACCGATCTGAATGATGAAATCAGGGTTTGTTGCTGTGATACTGTACGAGAATGTTGATGGTTCACCTGTGAGCAACATTCACTTCTCATTGAGTGTTGTCTGAATGGGGCTTAATGGTGTTTGGAGGCTCAGAGTCCTGTAAGGAGTTGAGCATTACTCTCACACATACTGTACTCAGTGTAGTGAGCTTTGATTCCAGTAAGACCGAACCATGTGTCTGCGTTTATCCTTGAGCCAATTGTCCCTGTAATACGGTCACGGCTCTGTGCCAAGTATGTGAACGTTACAGAAGCAAACCGCTCCAGCCAGTGACCTTTAGAGTTGTTCCTGTATGGTACACTATGTGGAGGAAAGTATTGGGACACGCCTTTCTTTAGAACAGAAAAAGGCACTTCCAAAACTGTGGGAACAAAAATGGAAACATAATTTGTATTTCCATGTTGCAACAGTTTTGTAAGTGTCTAAAATGACTGAACCCATATGTACAAGTCACTGGTGTTTGGTGATGAGTTTTTGGCTCAAGGTCTGCATTTAAAGTCACAGCAGACCAGTCAAGTTGTTCCACACTGACTCAATCAATCATTTCTTTATTTAACCTTGCCTTATACACAGAGGCATCGTCATGTAAGAATAGAAAAGGCTCCTGTCCAAACTATTGCTATAAAATTAGAAGCACACAATTTCCTAGAATATCATTATATGCTTAAACATTAAGATTTGTATTTGAAATTACTAAAGTAGTCAAACCTGTTCATTAGAAGGGGTGCCAATACTTTTGGCAATATAGTGTAGGTGACTGTTTGAATGACCCTATGCTGTGTTTCTTTCCAGACTCTCTGGACAATCAGTCATGGACGCCATCATCCGCTGCCCGTTCCTGTCTCGCGTCCCCCAGACCTTCCTGCAGCAGGCTAGAAAGTCCTTGGTGGCGTACGCCGTGAAGTGTCCCGTCATGATGGACCTTGCGTCGAGGCCGCTGGTGCGCACGCTCTGCTCCTCGTCCTCCAGCTTCCAGAAGAGTGAGAGCACTCCTCCAGCCGGCGAGGGTCAGTCTCCACCACCGTTTGTGCTTGAGTTCAGTGCGCTTGCTTGCCTTGCTGAAGGATGTTTCTTCTCTTTGTATTAGAAGCCAAAGAGGCGTCCAGAGTGCCTGCGGGTCACCCCGTGCCGCCCGCCGGTCAAGCGTCCGCCTCCAGATGCCCGTTCCTGGCAGCCGAGATGGGGCAGGGGAACAGCGGCGTGGTGCGGCAGGCCAGCATGGCGCTTCAGGAGGACGTCTCTGAAGTTCGCACCGTGTCCAAAGGTTTGTGAGGAAGTGTTTTAGTGTGTTTGGCTCTGCTGTGGTTAACTGTATGTTAGAGGTTGTGAAGTAACACGTTTACAAAACTGTTTGGTCAGAGGCCTGATGAAATGATGATAGGCCTGCATTTGGGGAAAAATTAGCAAAAAAAAAACAAAAATCCACTGTATAATGAAAAAAATTATAACTATAATCATTATTTATATTGTTATTATTACTATAAAAGGTATTAAAAAAACTAATTAAAAACAAAACTAAATATAAAAAATTGAGTACTTAGGAAAAAAATAATTATAACTATTGTTATTTATATTATTATTATTATTATTACTAAAAATACAATAAATTTCTGATTAAAAACAGAAAACTATAAAATAAAATATTGAGTACTTGAAAAAAATTATAACTACTATTATTTGTATTTATAGTGTTATTATTATATAACAACAAAAATAAAAAAATAGTGTTTAAAAAAGATATAACTTACTATTTTTTGTATTGTTATTACTAAAATATAAAAAAATACTAATTAAAAACAGAAAATTTAAAAATAAAAAATTGAGTCTTAATGAAAAATAACTACTGCTATTATACTTTTATTATTTTTGTTATTACTAAAATTATGAAAAGCAAATTAAAAAAATGCCATTGTAATATTTCACTGTAAAGAATTGAGTAAGAAAAATAATAAAATGTTAATATAATAATAATAATAATACCTGCAAAATTACAATACAGATATTTATGGCTGTCCTAATTTCCTCATTTTCAAACATTGAACCGTTAAACCATGACAGATCCGCAGGGAGCCCGTAAAGCTTCTCTATTGTTGATAAATGCTTCTCGTCACGAGTTTGGTGAGATGTTTGGCGTATGGTCGGATGGTTTTGAGATGCAGTTTGTTTTTGTTTAATCACGCAGTCCTACCAGATGTGTTTTATTTGACTTCCTTCATTAAATTGGTTAACAACTACAACTTTTCCGCTTCTTTTGTTAAGATGCTTTGACAAGTACTCAATCTCTCTAATCCAACCAGTGGACTGTCCGTCTCTGTTTTCCAGACGTCTCTCCATCTGAGCTGAATCCTTTGGTGAAGAACACCATGACTGGAGGAAACCTGATGAAGAAGCTGATGAAGCAGCGGCCCACTAGAGTCTCTCACTTGCTGCAGGAGAACATGCCCAAAAGTATGTGTTCTGTTACAGTGAAGAAACTCCTACAGCAAACCACTTCCTATTTTGAAACGCAGTTTCACACTCACTGTTCTCTTCCAGCCGTGTCCAACTTTCGCTATGACGAGTTCTTCGAGAAGAAGATCGAGGAGAAGAAGGAGGATCACACGTACCGCGTGTTTAAAACGGTGAACCGCAGGGCGACGGAGTTCCCGATGGCGGACGATTACACCGAGTCGCTGTCCTTCAAGAGAAACGTTTCTGTGTGGTGCAGCAACGACTATCTCGGCATGAGCCGCCACCCGCGGGTGGTGCAGACCATAATGTGAGTGACCTAATGACCATAGTTTGGATCTAGATTTGATCTTTGCATTGACATCTTCAGCTTATGAAAAAGTCCTAAAATAGACCTTTTTTAATCCTAATATAATGCTTTTGGGCTGAAATGAACGTCTCTGTGATGTCTTTTGACAGGGACACTTTAGAGAAGCACGGTTCAGGAGCCGGAGGGACTCGAAATATATCGGGGACGAGTAAGTTTCACGTGGCTCTGGAGCACGAGCTGGCCGATCTTCACGGGAAGGACGCCGCCTTGCTCTTCACCTCGTGTTTCGTGGCCAATGACTCCACGCTCTTCACGCTGGCTAAGATGCTGCCTGGTGATTATTCCCCTTTCATGTTTTGCATGAAGAATGCGAAGCACATTCTGCCAAAATTAGGGCCCTATGATTTCCGTGATGCAGAAAATGCAGAATCCAGTCGTAATAAAAACTACATTTACTGTGTAACGCAGGATGTCACGGAAACTTTGGATGAATTAAACAAAAGTAGGTTATTACACTTCAATCAAATCATGATATGGACTAGTATCTGTAAATGTTAAGCTGCAAAAAGACTATTTAAATATGAATCCTGTATGTTCTGTATGCACAGACATGCAGTTTCGTTTACTACACACACACTGAAGCGTGTGGCGTCTCACTAAATGAGGACTTAAATACACGAACAACATCTCCAGAACTGCTCCGAGAGTCACTTCATGAGCATTTTACCATTTCATTTGAGAAAAACTAGCATCAGATCAAATACAAACAGAAACTTAAAGGCAACCCGTCAAAATAAAAATTAAATTTAACTTGCAGAAATTGTGAAATATATTATTATTGTGCAGTAGACTGTATATAATACTACTTCTGCTACTGCTCATAAATAAATTATTAACTTTCTTTTTTAAGGAATAATCACACAATATTTCTTCCATGGTTTACTTTTAATAGTAAATCCCTTTTGGTTGCCAAAAATAGTTTGTTTAATTTTCAATAATTAAAGTATAAATCAAATTGATGTTTTATGCCTTCACTTGATAACCAGATTTAAATACACAGCACAGAATTTCTGAGAAAAATAAAAATTCATAAGGCTAATGTAAGAATAAATTTGAATAAATTAAATAGTGTCTATGCATTCAAATAATCAGACAAATAATTCAAATAATTTTGCAACAAAGCATTAGGTGAGAAAAAAATGAAAAGCTTCATAGGGCCCTACACGTGTCATTTGTGTTAAACTTTTAATAAAATGATGTTAAATTGTATAAGGTTCATGATTTTTAATTTAGACCGGCTTTCTGATTAATTTAATTTAAGTTAGTCCAGAAAAAATAAAATGGAAAAAAGGAAACTGAATTTGGGAAAAAATCTAACGGATTTCATAGGGCCCTACAAAACCTCATTGCTGTAATGCAGAGAAATAAATAAAAACACATAAAAATAAATCAAAAACCTCACAATGAGATTGATTGATCTTTATGTGATTCTCTTGAAGAAAATGTCAATGTAAGTCTGAAAACAGGCTTTATTTCCATTTGTGTTCCTTTTGTGTTTGTGCTGCTTTGTAAGATTTGTACAGTCAGGTTTCTGAGAGCGGCACTTCTGTGGTTTCTCCTCAGGTTGCGAGATCTATTCAGATGCGGGTAATCACGCCTCAATGATTCAGGGCATCAGGAACAGCGGCGCCAAGAAGTTTATCTTCCGTCACAATGACGCCGAGCACTTGCGCGAGCTGCTGGAGAAATCGGATCCCTCTACTCCCAAGATCGTGGCCTTTGAGACGGTGCACTCGATGGACGGTGAGTCGCAGGCTCTCTGTTAGCTGATCTGAGCTGAGGTTGTGCTCCGGGGCTCACGCAGACTCTGGTTTGTGCCGCAGGCGCCGTGTGTCCGCTGGAGCAGATGTGTGACGTGGCTCACGAGTTCGGCGCCATCACCTTCGTGGACGAGGTGCATGCGGTGGGGCTCTACGGCCCCCGAGGAGGCGGCATCGGAGACCGGGACGGAGTCATGCACAAGATGGACATCATCTCCGGCACTCTGGGTGAGTTGGCCTCAGTCTCTAGAGCTCGTCCGCTGTTGCTTAGAGACCGGAGACCTCGTTTGGCTCTCATTGAATTACACTGAGGGCCGCTGAATGGCCGTCTGTCAGCCGGGTGAAGACGAGCCCACAGGCACGTACACCTGCTTAACACCCACCAAACCAGCCAAACCTGTTTGTTCCTGTTACTCCACACCAGGGCTAAACGGTGGGGTGGGGATTGTGATTTTACTGAGAAAAATCATGATTGTTTTTTTTTTCTTCAGAATTTTTTTTTTTTTTTTTTTAAGTCCAGGTTTGCTGTGCTTGTTTGTTGGGCGCTGCAATTTTTTTTTTTTATATAATACGGCTATAAAAAGAACAATATTATTAATACTGTATTATTATTATTATTAAATATAGAAAATGAGTAAAAGCAAAATAAGAAATTGCCTTTGTAATTGACTGTAAAATAATAAATAAATAAAATTGTGTAAGAATAAATATTATTTTTTTATTATTATTATTTTACATTAAAATTATAATAGTCATTTTTTTGCCTATTATTGCTAAAAATAATAAGAAATACTGTTATGGTTTCATTGTAAACATTTTTTAAAAATGTATTTTGTATTTTAAACACTTTTATACAGTGAAATAATCTTGTCTTTTTAGTAGTTTACGCATTTTTAATACTAACATTCATAGCTTTACCGCTTCACTCTAAAGCATGTGATGAACAGGATTATTTAATGAAATCCTGGTCTTTGTGATTTGATAACCTCACTGAGCCATATAGTGATTTTGACTGTATTTGGATGAATTGTGCGTCTGTATTTTGTTATTCATGATTCTGTGATTCGTGTGTGTGTGTGTTTTAGCTCGTGATCAGTGATGATGACCCGAGCGACCGTCCGTTCTCAGTGTTATTTCTCTGCTGTGGTGTGTTTCTGCGTCTGACCTCTCTCTGGTGTGTGTGTGTTTGCGCAGGGAAGGCGTTCGGCTGTGTCGGAGGCTACATCGCTAGCACTAACGCTCTGGTGGACACGGTGCGCTCGTTCGCCGCCGGCTTCATCTTCACCACGTCTCTGCCGCCCATGCTGCTGTCCGGCGCGCGCCAGTCCGTCCAGATCCTGAAGAGCGAGGAAGGCCGCGTGCTGCGCCGCAAACACCAGCGCAACGTCAAGCTGCTGCGGCAGATGCTGATGGACATGGGTCTGCCGGTGGTGCACTGCCCCAGCCACATCATCCCCGTCAGGGTGCGCACACTACCCCATTCACACTCACTGTTTCCATACACCTCTTATCAGCATTTTGGAACGGCGCATAAAAAAACACATTAATGCTTTATTTTAAGATGTCCTTGTTACACATGTTACATGCACTTACTATTATAATAACAATAAATTATGCATAATTACATGCAAGTAACCCTAAACCAAACCCTAATCCTAACCCTAACAATATAGTGAGTACAAAGAGGCACAAAATCACTTTCACTAAATTAAATGTTGATTGATGGCTTCTATTGTCCTCATTTGGATAAAAGCGTCTGCTAAATGACTAAATGTAATGTACATGTAGATAATTAGTATTACTCAGTACTTAAATGTATAGTTACACTGTAACAAGGACACCTTAAAATAAAGTGTAACCAAAAACGCTGGATGGAAACGTCAAGATGCAAATAAATTCTCAAAATTCTCATTAAAAAAACTTATGTGCACAACTGAGTAGTATAAACTTTTTATCTGATAAGAGAAAATGTGCATAAACTACGATGGAAACATTTACTGAATAAATTCCACCATGCGCATCAAGAGTCATGTGACTTCGTGCGATGGGACGGGATAACTTGACTAACTCTCATTGAAGCTTCTCGTTAGTCTCAGTTTTGTTTGTCATTCTCTTTGACTCGTTGGATGGAAACGGTGCTTTATTCACATGTTTTATGCGATATTTGCGCACAAGTGTAATAGGAATCTCCTGATGTAAACGCTGCTCAGACTGACGCTGACGTGTGTCCTCAGGTGGCGGACGCTGAGAAGAACACGCAGGTGTGTGACATCATGATGAGCCGCTATAACATCTACGTCCAGGCCATTAACTACCCCACGGTGGCTCGTGGAGAGGAGCTGCTGCGCATCGCTCCCACGCCACACCACACGCCGCAGATGATGAGCTACTTCGTCGGTGAGTCCGTCTGCAAACTAAACTCTGATCACGACGCCCACCTTCACACTGCAGGTTTCAGGAGTGACAAACGCATTTAAAGGGATAGTTCACCCAAAAATGTAAATGTGATGTTTATCTGCTTACCCCCGGGGCATCCAAGATGTAGCTTCAGTAGAAGATGTTTAACTCAAAGCGTTGCAGTCTGTCAGTCATATAATGGCAGTCAATGGGACTCACGGCTTTGAGACACAAAAAACATACACAGACAAAACCATATTAAACCCTGCGGTTTTGTCTGTGTATGTTTTTTGTGTCTCTCAAAGCCGTGAGTCCCATTGACTGCCATTATATGACTGACAGACTATTACTATTATATTGTTTTGCTTAAAGTCATGATTTTTTTTCCAGTGAAATATTAGTACTAATTTATTTAATGCTTATTTTTAGTAACAATGATTATTATTTTAAATTTTTAAAATACTTCCTCCTTTCTTCAGTGAAATATTACGATAGTTATATTACTTAGTAATGCTTATTTTTAGAAAAAATAATAGTAATAATAATAATGTTATTTTTTTGTGAAATATTACAGTAGCAATATTACTTTCTGATTTAGTATTTTTAGTTCTTGTAGTAGTAGTAATTATTATTAATATTAATGTTTTTTCTTAAATACTAGTTTTTTACTGTGAAATATTAAAATTGTTTTATTTAGTAATCTTTATTTTTCAGTTGTTGTAGTAGTAATAGTACTAAGTTATTTTTAAGTAAAATATTACAAAAGTAATATTACTTTTCTTGTATTATTATTGTTGTTATTATAGCCATGTTCCCTAGTGAAAAATAAATATACTTGAATGTATTGAAATACATTTACATATTTATGTGTTTAATAAAAATACCCTGCAGTTGTACTTTTACTAGACTAAACTAGTAAACTTAAAGTCTGCTAAACTGGAACAAAATTAGTTATTTTGTACTTAATGCACTTTAATTGTGTGAAAGTAGAGCTGAAGTCCAACTAAAGATATACTGAAGTATATGTGATTGTGCTGAAGTATACTTCAGGTACACTTTAAATATCTTGCATTTAAAGACTGATATTATTCAGAGATCATACAATCCTCATCAGTAGTGATATTAAAACACATTTTAGGATTAATAAGAAATGTGCATTGTGCACAAGTAGTACTCCACATAAAGTTTAATTATCATTTTTATATCAGTAAGTCTCGAGTAACGTGTCATTAAATATGATAATAGATTTGAACTATACTTAATATGAAATAAATGCATTTTAAACATATAACTTTTTTATTAGGGTTGCTATATAACCGCACAGTTTTGTCCAGATTGTGCCTCTCTACACTACATTGAGTCTCATATGCTAGCAGAGATCATACAAACACTACATTGAGTCTCAAAGTGACAGTAATTTGTAGCGGCTTAATATACACTACATTGAGTCTCAAATGTGCCTCTCTACACTACATTGACAAGTAGTATTGTGTTACTAATTGAGCTCAACCGCCTCTCTACACTACATTGAGTCTTTTGTCCAGTTTGTGCCTCTCTACACTACATTGAGTCTCAGTTTGTAGCGTGTGCTGAGAGCGCTGGTGCTGAGTGTTGTGTGTGTTTGTGCCTCACAGAGAAGCTGACGCAGGCCTGGACGGAGGTGGGTCTGGAGCTGAAGCCGCGCTCCTCCGCCGAGTGTAACTTCTGCCGGCAGCCGCTGCACTTTGAGCTGATGAGCGAGAGCGAGAAATCCTACTTCAGCGGCCTGAGCCAGCCCATATCCGCCTGCGGCTGACCCTCATTCATCCCATGTGCATCACATCCAGAGAATACATATTTAGACATCTTGATCTGTGCATGTATGTATTTTGTTAACAGAGTAAATCTAAAGTATTTTATATTTAAATAAGTTTGGCTGATGTAGGCCAGTCGTATTTGATCAATCAAGCATTATGGATGGATTTTAATAAACTGATGACACACACACACTGGCTCTGTTTATTGTTTACGCCGGAGAAGCGTCTGTTAAATCAGCGCTGGATGATTGTGACGATGTTGACCTGTTTCTCGCTGCTGTTTGGGTTAGTGAGAGTGACCGCTGTGAATCACGTCCATAACTGGCACACTAACCTGGATCAGTGCTGGTCAGGTAACGAGCGGGTCATGTGTAAAACAACACTGTGCTGGAAACAGGTGTGTGTGACATCACCGTCTGACCCACATCAGAGGACAAACACTGTGCTTTCCAGATGAGCGCAGGTCTGGAGTGAATGAGCGCTGCTTCTCAGAAAGAGGAACGATCTGTGGCCACCATCACAACATGAGTAACGCCTCTCAGCTGAGCTTCCACAAGTCACTTCCTAATTTGGTGAAGTGTGTCACATGGTACACAATTTACTGAGAAAATCAGTGTGGGAAGCCATTAAAATGACTTTGATTTGAGTCTAGCTGGGGGGAAATAACTTGATCATTTCCTCAAATAATATTTAGAGTTAAAAAAGTTCAAATCCTGCATAAAAATTTTAGTACCAAATATTTTTAATAAGTAATTTCATTACTTTATCATGAAACTGAATATGCAAACTATAGATATATATGGGTAATAAAAAAAAAAAAGTACAGTGATGAAAAGTCTTGTTTACAGTATTGATACGAGACCTTCATTTATAACACTTAGTAAAAGATGCCATCAAACAAACATATCAAATATTAAAAACGCTGTCTTTGTTGTTTCCACATTCTTTTGGAAGCTCAATGTGAAAATAAGCTATAAATGTAATTTTAAAAGAAGCTATCCCTATAGAAAACACAACTGTGAGTGAGATGGCTTGTTCAGAGTTCATCAAACAAGCATCTCTGTTACAGAAACAAGTGTGTGATTGTGCTGCGTTCAGACACTGAAGATCCATCATGTAACTGAGAGGTTGTGTTTCTGTCAGATCAGGCTGTGTTTGTTGTGTTTGTCCAGACAGACAGATGGCCAGAGCACTAGTGTCTCATACAAACATGTCTCAGACAATCATTTCAGTTTCTTTGCTCAACAAATAAGGCTAACACACTGCCATTCAGTTCAGGGTCAGTAAGATTTATATATATATATAAATATATATTTTATAATGAATACTGTTATTCAGTAAGGACACATTAAATTGATCAAAAGTGTCAGTAAAGACATTTATAATGTTGCAAAAGATTTCTATTTCAAATAAATGCTGTTCTTTTGAACTTTCTATTCATCTGTGAATCCTGAAAAACAAAATATATCACAGTTTTCACAAAAATATTGTGCAGCACAACTGTTTTCAACATTGATAATAATCAGAAATGTTCTTGAGCAGCAAATCAGCATATTATTATGATTTCTGAAGATCATGTGACACTGAAGACTGCAGTAATGATGCTGAAAATACAGCTTTGATCACAGAAATAAATTACAGTTTAACATATATTCAAATAGAAAACAGCTGTTTTATATTGAAATAATATTTCACAATATTATACGTATGCCTGACTTTCTCATCAAATAAATGCTGCTTTGAGCAGAAGAGACTTCTTTTAAAAACATGAAAAAATCTTACCGACCCCAAAGAGCAGTATGGTATACTTCCATAATTTAAATATTAAAGTAGTTCGATTTTTTGCATTACAGTAATTAAAATGTATTTTCATTATTTATTTGGTCCCACTTTATATTAGGAGGCCTTAACTACTTACTAGTTATGGGCGATACTTCTTATTTTATTTTTCGCTCCGATACCGATATTTTCAAGCCCAGTATCGTCGATACCGATACCGATACCTGTAAACTAAAATGATCTTTTTAAATTATTAAAAGAATATAATCAGTAATTATACTCACTTAATATTAGATTTTAAAGCCATGTTTTTTTTAAACATTTCACAGGCCTTTTTTTGTTTACACTGTCAGAAATGAAATATACTAAAATGGTATTTTAGCCCTTTACTGGGGCAGTAACCTCACAGGTGCACCTGTACCCCTAAAAGAGAGCATATTAGTACCATACAAGTATGCATGCTTTAAGAGTATAGATAAGTTACAAAGGTGCACCTTCTCATGAAAAATAAACATGGTGTTACATACAGTATACTAAAATCTATTATTATTACCATGGTAAATTTGTGGTTACTACAAATACTGTGGTAAACTGTGGTTACTGTAATAAAACCATGGTTCATTGTTTTTAAAGGCTGTCAGGCTGCTGAACTCCTAAAGCTGAAACTTTAGCATATTTTTTTTCTGACAGATTTATTAACAGCAATTACTTTTAACAACAGTTTAAATTTACTTACACAAACTAGCCTATTTAAAATAAATATTACATGTTCACAAAAAGTTTGGCGTTAGTAAGATTTTGTAATATTTTTTAAATAAGTCTCATGCTCACCAAGGCTGCACTTATTTGAACAAAAATACAGTAAAAACAGCAATATTGTGAAATATAACCATTAAAATAACTATTTTCTATTTTAATATAGGCCTATTTAAAATGTAATTGAAAATGCATCTGTGATCAAAGCTGAATTTTCAGCATCATTCCAGTCTTCAGTGACACATCCTTCAGAAATAAATAATTTGCTGCTCAGGAAACATTTCTGATTATTACTGCTGCTTCATATTTGTGTAGAAATCATGATGCATTTTTTTCAGAATTCATTTTATATATAGTGAAAGTGACGTGACATACGGCCAGATTTGGTGACCCATACTCAGAATTTGTGCTCTGCATTTACCCATCCAAGTGCACACACACAGCAGTGAACACACACACACAAACACACAGCAGTGAACACACACACACTGCAGTGAACACACACAAACACACACAGCAGTGAACACACACACACTGCAGTGAACACACACACACACACACACACACACACACACACAGCAGTGAACACACACACACTGCAGTGAACACACACACACACACACACACACACACACACAGCAGTGAACACACACACACAGTGAACACACACAGCAGTGAACACACACACACTGCAGTGAACACACACAGCAGTGAACACACACACACACACACACACAGCAGTGAACACATACACACAGCAGTGAACACACACATACAAACACACACACACACAGCAGTGAACACACACACACACACACACACACACCGTGAACACACACCCAGAGCAGTGGGCAGTCAATGCTGCGGGACCCGGGGAGCAGTTGGGGGTTCGGTGCCTTGCTCAAGGACACCTCAGTCGTGGTATTGAGGGTGAAGAGAGCGACCGAGACTCGAACCCACGACCTTTGGGTTACAAGCCCGGCTCTCTAACCATTAGGCCACGACTTCCCTGGTAATAATGATATGTAATGTAATAATGTGGCAATGGTTTCTTAGGATCTACTTATGCTTCTGATGCTTTTGGGAAACGCAGCTCTGTTTGAACAAACACTGTGACTGGGTCATGCGTCAGCAGCGAACGCTGTCTGTGATTGATTGGTTCTGTTCTGATGAGCAGGAGAAATATAGCTCTATCCAACTCAATCGTTCACTAATATAGTCTATTTTTCCATTTAGAAGCTTATTTTATGCACCGAGTTTTAAATTAGTGGTTAAAAAAAATGCACTTTAGAATCGATATTTTCATGTGAGGATCGATCAATACAACATCAGTATCAAAAGTATTGATACTTTAGGATCGATCCGCCCATCCCTACTACTTACATTTAAATTAATCATGGCAATGCAGGTACAAGGCACTTATTGTATAGCCTACATACACATTTTTACATTGTAACTTATATATAAAAATATACTGTATATATATACCTGCATGCAATTACATCTGTAATTACATTTATAGTCACACTGTTGACCCATCCCTTAAACATTTACATTTAGTCATTTATCAGACGCTTTTATCCAAAGCGTCTTACAAATGAGGACAATGGAAGCAATCAAAATCAACAAAAAATTTGATAAAAAGCTTAGAATGACGTGGCACTACAACTCAGGAGCCTTTCTCCCACATTCTCTTTGCTCCACGTGAAGTGTGTTGTGCACATGTTTTGGACAGGCTCTCTGCCAAACACTCATTAAAGCATCATCTCATGCTGACGCCTGCATTCAACACACACCGAATGAATCTCTCTGCCTCCTTCAGCAGCCCTCAATGAGCAGCATGACAGGAAACACATGCCACTTCACTTCCTCCTTCATCTACAGGTGATGTGCAGATCTCCGGCGCTCAGAGCTCGGGCTCGTTTACATCAAAGTGAGTCGGTCCTCTAATCCTCCGCTGGCAAACACACACCTGAGGCCGGGAACAATGCTGCTTTCACCGAGGAAATTCCCACATGCTTTCGCACAGATTGAATTTGTGCATTATATCTGTGTGAAAGCAGGCAGAGCTCATTAAGGCGTGTTTGTCAGGGGTCCAGGCGCGTCTGGTATGTGGTCATGTGACTCCACATCACGTAGGCTTCACTCCAGCAGAAAGCTCAGAGTGACCTGCAATCACGCTAACACACACACACATACTGCATTTACAAAGCTATTATTGTTTGCATTTTCTGTAACATGAAAGTAATTCATAGTCACAGTGAAACTAATGTCATTATC
The DNA here is from genome assembly GCA_027422415.1 of Schizothorax lantsangensis. Lineage (NCBI taxonomy): Eukaryota > Metazoa > Chordata > Actinopteri > Cypriniformes > Cyprinidae > Schizothorax > Schizothorax lantsangensis. Next base: position 2,146,130 of record CM049847.1, on the reverse strand, counting down.
CGTCACAACTGCAGAAAATCCAAGTGTGGTCAGACACGTCTACGGTTCATTTGAGATGATTATGAAGGGAAATGTCAAGCACATGACAATCAGTCAAGTGATTCTTCACAGAGCTGCTCTTTAGAGGCCTCGACACTCACGAGAGCTGATAAACCATCAGAAAACACAGCTAGGTCAGACTGTGAGAACACAGGCCTGCATTAATGAAGAAATTAAACTGATATTAGCAGATGAACTTTTATAACTGAATAAATCTCTGGCTTTATCGCATAGCTGCTGCCATGAGTTTAAGCAATAAGCCACTCAAGGTGTTAGCAGTGTTTATAGACACAATGTGAGCAAACTCTCAAAATCACCTTGAGTCACTTAGTGTGTCACTTTAAACATTTCATTTATTCAAAGATGAAATGTGTTTTTTAAGCTCTTAAGCATGTTACAACATACTACAAAAATGAAGACTCACTCATCTTAAACCAGACAGGCTGCAAAAGGGCAAGGCAAGACGTCACAGGTGAATACGGTAAACATTTTAACTAACAGATGTCACCATACCTCCCTAGATGATTAATTACTGTACTTTAACGGTGTAGCGGGCAGGAGAGAGTAGAGGGAGTAACTTGAAGCAGCATTATATTTACAAACACAAATAACACTGATTCAAACACAGACGGGGAAACTAACAACCGAGCAAAACACAGGTAAAAATAAACAGCAACCATAGAAACAATCTACGACATAATCAAAATCCAAGGCAACTAAGGAAACAAAAAACTAAATACAGGAAACTAGAACTCGAAAACAACTGGATGAAATAAACAAAACTAGAGTCCTTGAATGTCACAGTAGCTCCTCGCCTCACTCTGCACCGCAAACAGAAACAACGAGAAAGAGGAGGGAGGTGATGACCTCTAGGAAGGAGTACTACAGAGGAGCCAGCAAGAGAAGAGACCATGATAAGCTGGTGTAGGAGGAGAACACGGAGGAGTATGTATGTCTGTCCCAGCGCTCCACTGGGAAGGGCTCATCTCTATGCCCTATTCAAAGCGTTTACCCTCCGGAGAGAGCTTTGAAGGGTTGAAAGGTGTAGGGGACCAAACAACTGTTCCTTGAAGTGCCCTTTTGTGTCATCATCCCGTGCCCATATGGAGGCACCGTCATCATGGAAAGAATCAGTGTAAAGGATCATGGGGGGCCGAAGTGTCCATCAGTTGTACCCTTCGAAATCCTTCATTCCGAAGAGCCCTTTGAAGTGGCAAGTTTTGAGCCCTCCGTTTTGGAACGACCCTTCAATATGGCAGCCATTATTGTTTTCACTCCGATGTGCCCTTCGGAGGGCGATATATCCTGTTAGGAACGCACCGCAAGTGTTTGTATGTCTTTCTTATTTAACGCACCTGATTCAGATCATCAGCTCATTAGGAGGGAGATCCATGAACTGAAGCGAGGGCGTCTGATAAGAGAGACATACAAAAAGTGCAGAGCAGTGGAGCCCCAGGACTAGGATTGAAAACCACCGGAGTAGACCCTTGAATGGATGTAGCCCCATGGCGGAGCAGTCCAGGGCAGACCCGGGGAGACGAAAGGCCGAGGTGGAGTCAGGGCAGCTGGAGACCAAGGTAGAGCTGGAGGCCTGGAGAACCGGGGTGAACGAAGTGGAGCCGAGGGATCAGAGGACCAAGGAGGAACTGGCGGCTAGGAAGACAGAGGTGGAGCCAAGGGAATGAAGATGACGCTGGAGTTGAAGGGTTGGAGGAGTCTGGTGGAAATGAAGGAGTGGAGGGACCAGATGTAGCCACAAGTCTGGAAGTCTGAAGGAAGACAGAAGAAAGACGGACCTAGGTGGAGATGGTAGGATAAGGGACCCCAGTGAAGCTGGAGGGATGACAGGACACAGTGGAGTCGAGAGAGCGGGGAACCATGGTTGAACTGATGGGTCTAGGCCAGGGGTAAGCAAGTTCGGTCCTAGAGAGCCGCAGTCCTGCAGAGTTCAGCTACAACCCTAATCAAACACACCTGAACAAACTAATCAATGTCTTCAGGATTACTAAGGCTATAGGCAGGTGAGGTTTATTTTTCAGGGTTGGAGCTGAATTCTGCAGGAACGGGCTCTCTAGGACCGAACTTGCCTACCCCTGGCCTAGGTGGAGTCCTGGGCTCGGAGGTTCGAGGTGGAGCTGGGGGAAAGAGAACGGAAACAGTGGAGGTGGAGGAGCCAGGGAATCGGATGGAGTCAGCAGAGAGGACAGAACTAGGAGAATGGGCAGGAGGAGGAACAGTCAAGCAACTGGTCAGGACCAGAGAGTCCATTAAATTGGACGGGACCTGGCAAAGCAGGAAGCAGGAGTTCAAGGGACAAGGGTGCAGACTGGTTCTGTAGAAAACAGGTCAATCAGTGATTTCTCCAATGCCAGTTCTGTGATGTACACAGTGGCAGGCTGGGAAGGGATGGAGAATTCAGCAGGCTCTAGCTTCAGCTCATGGTCCGCAGGGGTTTCATGGCAGCTGGTGTTTGACTCAGGGGGCAGGGGTGTCCTCTGAATGATACAGGGCTGGAATAGGCATGGAAGGGAGGAAGCAGGCATCCTCCTGAATCACTGCAAGGGAGGAACCGGTCAGCCACAATGCATACTCAATGTACTGGAGAATTGAGCACTGGAATCTCCCGTGGGCATCGACTGCAGGAGATGGTCATCTAACACGCTCCAGAAGCACATCTTCAAAGTATACCTTCATTGTAGGGAACCTGATGGCACCGTTCTAAAAACTCCTCCACAAAATCCTCTGGAGCAGTGGTTCTCAAACCTGTCCTGGGGACCCCCAACCACAGCATATTTTGTATGTCTTCCTCATTTAACACACCTGAATCAACTAATCAGCTCATTTGTGATCTGCAAGACTTGAAATGGGTGGGCTATGAGAGGACATACAAAATCCCCAGGCAGGTTTGGAACCACTGCTCTGGAGAATGACCCCCTTAATACAGAGACAAGAGTTGGTCCTCGGGGTGGTCCTCTGTCAAAGTCAAAAGTCAAAGTCAGCTTTATTGTCAATTCTGCCACTGTACATACATAAGAGAATTGAAATTGGTTACTCTCTTACTCCCTGGGCATCAGATAACACTAAACACTAACAGTAGAACGTAAAAATACAATAAGTACAAATCAATATATATATATATATATATATATATATATACTACACAAAAATGCAACTATTACAAATATACAAATAAGGACATGTGGAAAAAAATAAAACATTAAATAAAGAAAATAAAAATAATAATATAAAAAAATGGATAAAGTGCATAAGCACATGGCAGATGGCAAATCAGTGAAATAAACAAACAAACAAACAGTGCAGAATATAAATGGTGTAGTGCAAAGGCTTATCAAGACTATTTAAAGTGCAGGAGTCTTTTTTATCAGACTGTCAGAAGAGGTAGTTGAATGAATGAGGTCAGTCCAATGCTGTACAAGTGACCGGTGCTTGTCTCGTCCGAGTTCAGTGATTCAGAGGGGAGGGGGGGCAAGGACGGGAGGGAGTTCAGCTTCCTGACAGCCTGGTGGATGAAGCTGTCTTTAGTCTGTTTGTCCTGGCTTGGAGACTCCTCAGTCTCCTCCCTGATGGTAGCAGACTGAAGAAGTTGTGTGTCGGGTGGGTGGGATCACCTGCAATGCTGAGGGCTTTGCGGGTGAGACGGGTGTTGTAAATGTCCTGGAGGGAGGGGAGAGGACACCAACATCTTCTCAGCGCTCTCACTTCTGAAGGGACTTGCGGCAGGACGCGTTGCAGGCGCCTACCACCAGTGATGCAGCTAGTCAGAATGCTCTCATGGTGCCTCTGTAAAGGTGCACATGATGGGGGCCGGGGCTCTGGCTCTTCTTAGTTTGCGGAGGAAGTAGAGACGCTGTTGTGCTTTCTTGGCTAGTGCTGAGTGTTGTTGGTCCAGGAGAGGTCCCTGTGATGTTACACCCAGGACTTGGTGCTGCTACTCTCTCCACGGTCGCACCATTGATGGTCAGAGGAGCATGCTGAGTGTGCACTCTCCTGAAGTCAACGACAATCTCCTTCGTCTTCTCCACATTCAGAGAGAGATTGTTGTCACTGCACCACCCGGCCAGGCGGCTCACCTCGCTCGCTGTTGTTGGTTATTCTGTAACGATACAGCAGGCAGGGAAAGTGTAGAGCCTTGGATCAACTTCCATCAATTTTTTTTAATTTTTTTTACAAAAACAGACCGCAAGATATGCAGAACACCATAAACAATGACAATAACCAAACAACTTATGATACAATATAGGGGAAAACTAAAGACAAAACAAGACACAGGTGAAGAGCATATGCGATAACCAGAGAAACTAACTAGGACATAATCAAAAAGCAAGGCAAATTAGCAAAAACAGGAACTAAACAGGAAAACAGAACTCAGAAACAAACGTTGAACGTGGCAAGTACATTAAGACAAATGTTTTGTATTACAAGTTTTCTGAAATGTTATATTTAAATATGCAAATGAGGCATTGTCTTATTAAATATGCATTATGAACACAACAAAGTCAGAATTCTTGTTTGATTTTGTTGACATTAGAATGAAAGGTTTTTACAGATGGGATTTTAGATTTCCCTTTATCACTCTGTAAATCAGAAAATACTGTCAACAGACACCATAAATTCACCATGTTTTTATGAATAAAATTGTCAGGGGAAAAAAAAGGATTCAATTGCAGGTTCAACTCAAATATTTATTAAAGCCTCAGAACACAAGACTCGGCTGGAGCAGAGGGCCGGGAGCCGTAATTGAGGGCAAAGAAAGGTGACAGGAAGAGGTGTTCAGTCCGATCAAGCCTCCAGTCACTCCACGAGGCAGAGAGGGTAAGACGTAGGGAGATCAGCGCCCACAGTCCCAACGTTAGTGCTGACGCAACGTCAGAGTGGGGAGTTCCCTGTTGAGTGCGCAGAGAGGGGCAGGAGTGGAGAAGACACAAAACACAGCTCTGGGATCGCCAGGGCAGGAACTGGGGAACAGAGGGGACAGAAGAGAAGTCAAACTATAAACCCTAAACTAAACTTGGAGCCTAAGAAAACAAGGCAGGACAAAACACGACTAAACTGAAGTCACAAGCGAAGCATAGCGTGTTCACACCACAACGGTCAGACACAAGACTACACACGAGAGGGCCTTAAATAGAGGGGAATAGATGGATTAACTAGTCACAGGTGTGATGGCAGCTAAAGTAGTTAATGAGATAACGATGGGGAGGGGAGCCATGAAGACAACGAGCACATGGCAAACTGGCAAAACAAAACCCACATGGTCTCAAACACGTACAAACAACAAGACACACACAACAACCTGCTGATCAGACTGAAGTCATGACAAAAATGTTCTATAAATCATGGTGAATGATAAAAAACCTCTCTTTTATACCCTACAGAATATAGGTAAGAATAAAATAAAGTTTAGTGTATGTACAGTAAGAGGAGTAAGACCGGGTCCGGGAGCCGTGGGAGCAGAGTGAAGTGTAAATGAGTCACACCTGTGTGCCACACATCTCTCTCGAGTCCCACGGAGGAGGAGTGATGAGAGTGTTTACACTGCAGTCGTCCGTGAGGGGTTGCTACTTGCTTATTTCATTATTTTGTTATTAAAGTTTATGTTTATGGTCGGCTGGTTCCCGCCTCCTTCTTCCCTGAGCTATGGACTGTATTACATTGGTGCCGAAACCCAGGAGGAAGGAGGGACACATTATCGGAGGGCCCTCGCCGCTGGGGGAAATGTGCGGTGCATGGAGGGAGCAGAGTCTGCGGCCGTGGATGAACCCAAAAAGAATCGATTCCTTGATTCCGAGACGTTGGGAATCATGAGTCGATTCCAAAGGTTGGCATCGATCCCATCAAGGGGAATTGACTCCTCATTCAAAGCTTATCTATGGGTGCTTCTCACCCATAGATAGAGTTTGAGAATGCAGCCTTCCATTTGAGAAGCACCCATTAATTCACCTCTTGCTCACTAATAGTCATTATAAGTCTGATTCCTTTCCACGAAAAGGTTTTCTCGGTGAGATCATTTTAATGAACCAGTTACATTTTTTTCTTATGGTGGAACTGGCTTATGTTGTCCTCAATTTTGAGTGCTGCACAACAGAATAGATCATGACGCGATCGATGGTCTTGATCTTACTTCCATCTTAAATAATGCTATTTTTTAACCTTTCTATCAGCCAATGATAATTCTGAAAGAAAACGTTGAGAGCACAGATCAGTGGCCGAGAGTGCATCTGATTGAAAGATAAACCATGAGTTTTGTTAATGTTCTGGTTATTTTGTTTCAGTGTACAGTTTGTTAATTTTGTGCAAAGCATACAGTTAAAGTAAACGTCATCATTCAGCTGAACTGTGCGCATGTATTTTAGACACTTAATGCCTTGTTTCATGAAATACATACACATGTCCACTGCTGAGCTGTGGGCTATGACTAATTTCAAGGCCAATGCAGCCAAAATGACTATTTATTATCAGAGCTATAGAAATGTATCGTCATTTTTACAAATACAGCTGCATATTATGAGAAGACTACTTTCTACGACCTTTATATATCCTGGAGTCATGGAGAGATTGGTTTCTCCAATCTAACAAACAAGAATCAGAAAACAACAGTGTTTTCAGGAAACCGGACTGAGGGTTTTTTCTTCTCTTCCCTCTCTTGCCTCTGTCTCTCCTCATCTATCCCTCTTCTTTCTCTCACCTGGAACACGTTGTCAGGTACACGTTGTTATGCCGGCCTCAGTGTACCTGGGGTAAAAGATAGATAAGGACAGATGAGCGCAGTCTCCAGGGTATCCCCGGCCTGCGAGGGGGGTAAATGTGATGATTGGGACGGGGCCGAGAGCCGTGGGAGCGCAGTGTTAATGAGAAATACCTGCACCACATCGGTCTCGAGCCCCACGGAGGATACAAGGAGGAGTAACGACCAGGCCTGGGACATTTTAGTTGTTGTTTCATGTATGTTTGTGCGGCATTCATCCGTGAGGGGCTGCTGCTTATACTTTCATTCTGGTTGTTTGTTTATTTTGTTGCTGATGTTTAAGTTCACTGTCTGCCGGTTCATGCCTCCTTCTTCCCTGAACTGTTACAAACTCAAAGCCTTGAAATATATGAACTGGAATTATAATATACAGAAGTAAGTAGATGATATAAAATGAAATAAACACTTAAATGTGTGTTTTGGGTGTTTTTAGTGGTATCAAACGATTAATCGTGATTAATCGCATCCAAAATAAAAGTTTTTGTTTACATAATATATGTGTGTGTGCTGTGTATATTTATTATGTACGTATATATACACAAACATACAGCATATATTTTGAAAATATTTACATGCACATATTTATATTCATATAGTTTTTATTACACACACATATATATATATATATATTAGGGTTGTCAATTGATTAAAATATAACATTAATCGCGATTAATCGCATGATTGTCATGAGTTAACTCGCGATTAATCACAACTTAATCACACATTTTTATTTGTTGTAAATGTACCTTAAATTAATACTTTTCAAGTTTTTAATACTCTAATCAACATGGGTATGGACAAATATGGATGCTTTATGCAAATGTATGTTTATTGAAACCATAGTCAACATAGAGCATGAAGAGTAGACATGTTTCAAAGGTCATAGATGTTTTTTAAAGAACTTGTTCATGTCTATTAGACACATGAAAAAAGAAATACCAGGTTCCCATTACTTCTCTTTCTTTGCACTGAGCAATTTACTGACAAACATGTTTACACGACAGGGCAGCTCACTTCTTCTGAACATGCAAAATACATTTATTATTTATTACTACATTTGTTTGTCTCTCTGTGCTCTGAAAAAAAAAACAATAAGTAAGATTTACTTAAGTTTATTTTGCAAGTTTTTGCACACATAAATTTTAAGTAAAATGTAAGTATTGAATTAAGTCAAATCTACTTAACTAAGTTAGGTAAAATAAGTAAATTTAACATGGCCAGTTAGAGTTTGATGAGTAATTTTTACTTAATTATTTTAAGTTAAATCTGCAATACTTAAGTACATTTCACTCAGTCATGGCTTCTAAAATTTACTCAATCAATGTAGCACTGGGAAACAACCAGTGTGATTCATTTACAAACATGTAAGTAAGCAAATAGCTTGTTCTCCTTTTAAAATAATATGTCTACACAATAGAATTATTACCTAAATGAACACAGAGACCTCAATACTTGGTACACCATTCACAATGACAGTGACAATCAGTGGATATTGTTTGAGTAAAAATGGGTCATTTTGAGTAGAAAATCAACTCCAGATGTCACAAAACAATAAGTTACTAAACCTAACAACAAAAGCAGCCATAAAACAGTTTAAATACAACTCAAAAACAGTGAAACATTTAACCTTTTTAATTATTCATGCCCCATGATGGAAAAAACGGGATCATAACTTTGATATTTACTTAAAGAATCCTTGTAAACATAAACAATTCCAAGTAAAATATACTTATAAGTTCAATTCTTAATTTCTACAAGCTTAAATTGAGTACTAATATAGAATTTACTTTCATTTTTTAATTCATGCCTAAACTAAATTATTTAATGTAGAAATTACATTTGTTTTTATGTAGTATTTACTGTCCACATACTGTATTTTGATGCAGCTAAATTCTCAATAAAACTGTTTTCATTTATATTTTACTGTTTCTGTTGTCAGACAACGGAATGAATATGAAATAGTGACTGAAACGCCCATTAAGACATAACCAGCTCTCCCTTCCAAGATGATAATCTGCACACAAATCATGATAATCACACCGTCGTCTGATGAAATCAAATACACATAAGATAAAGACAATAGCTGTGCTGTGATTTCAGCTATACTTGCATGTAAAATTAGACTGCTGGGACAGCAAGACCTCGCGCGGCAGTACCAGCGAGTCTCAGAAACTAAATAAGGTTTGGGCAAACCCTAAAGATTTGTCGCTAGGCACTTTTTGAAGAGGGGGAAAAAAAGTCGCTAAAAGGGGTCTGCAAAGTCGCTAAGTTGGCAACACTGTGCATCTCCATTTCTCCAACTACAGGCTAGGCCACGGGTCAAACAGAAGCGCTGCGTTAATCGCGTGTTAATAAAATACATGCCGTTAAAATGAATTTGCGTTAATGCGTTAACTTTGATATATATATATATATACACTGGACATAAAAAGTCTACACACCCCTGTTGAAATAACAGGTTTCTGTGGTGTAAAAAAATTAGACCAAGATAAATAATTTCAGAACTTTTTCCACCTTTAATGCAAACTTTAACCTGTACAACTCAATTAATTACTAAGGATAGGCTGTGTTCAGAATTAAACAATCGCATTCAAACTCATGTTAAATAGGAGTCAGTACACACCTGCCATCAGTTAAAGTGCCTCTGATTAAACCCAAATAAAGTTTAGCTGTTCTGCTAGGCTTTTCCTGACATTTTCTTAGTTGCATCTTACAGCAAAAGCCACGGTCCACAGAGAGCTTCCAACGTTTACATGGACATCAATAATCCAATTTTAATACGATTAAGACAATACTCTGATTAAGAGTCTACCATGTAAACAGAGATTTTTGATTACCTTAATCCGGCTAAAGTCATAATCGAAGTAAACACAAATCGAATTAAGACATGTGGAGTATTCCTATTTTAGTTGCATTATTGAAGTGCGGTACAGACATGTAAACACCTTAATCAAACTATTACCGTCATGTAGGACTTTTCGCCGCATTTTGCGACAGGACACACACACACACGGCAGTGATGATCAACCGTTTGATGGCAAATAAAAGAGCTTCAACAGGGGGGAGGTCCAAGATGGCGCTCTGATCGGTCACGTTCTGGTGAGCTCCGCAAACTCAGTGGTTTATTTTATGCAGTTTGGAATTTGACTTCATAATTTATACCAGATTAATCGTAACTGCGCGTCGCTTTGGCTGCCAGAATGGGGAAATCTGAAAAAAGGAAGAACCGGAATGGACCTAAAACCGCAGCTAATGCTATCAAAACGGTTAATGAATCGGCTAGTCAAGCCTGCCAAGATCCCTTGGCTGAAAATATGCACGATTACTTGAGTCAAGACACTGAATCCGTTGAATTCGGGATGTGTGAGGAAGAATTCCCCTGTCTCCGTCCCTCTCTTCCAGAAACCCCTTGTAAATCTCCTGCCGCTAAACAACGCAAAACTGAGGGTGGTGACACATCTGCTATCCGTTCACAACTCGGGGAGCTTTCGAGGCTTATTAATAATCGCTCCGATGCTCTAGAGAAGATGGTAGGAGAAAATTCAAGTATGAAAGAATCGATCAACGAAAACACCAAGCAGATCTCTGGGATAAAAGATGTTATTGACTTTATGAGTGCCGAGGTTAAAGATCTAAAAGTTAAACTCGGTGTGACTGAGTCATTAGCCAAAAGAGTTGAACTCAACTCACGTCAACAGGAGGAGCGACTTCTTCACCTCGAGACTTACTCCCGTCGATGGAATCTAAGAGTTCACGGGGTTCCTGAAAACGAGAGAGAGGACGTCCGTGGAAAGATCGTCGATGTATGCCAGCAGCTTCTGCCAGATGCCAAGGATAAACTCCCAGATGCCGTGGACATTGTTCATCGGCTGGGTCGTAAGCGGCTGCACGACAACAAACCCAGAGGGATCATCGTCCAGTTTACCTCCCGTTTTCAACGCGACGCAGTCTGGCGTGCTGCCAAGGAATCTGTCTTTTTGAGAAATAATAATTTGAAAATGTCTGAGGATCTGTCGCCTGCAGACAGGGAGCGAAGAAACAAGCTATGGCCTGCGGTGGAAAATTCGTGGAGGGAGTTGAAATATTCCCTCCTAACTAATATGTTTACTGGCTACTGACTTGTTTATCGGTTCCATCTTCAGAAATGGTTGGCGTTGACTTTATCACCTGCGGTTCTTCCTAAGACACTTAAGACATTTCTGGTGGGTTTACACGCTTACTATGTAAGACATTTAATGCAACGCGTTTTCATATGGTTCAAAGAGTTTTATCCTACAACTTGTTTCAGTTTGTAGAGGAAATATTGAAATGTTCTATGCCTCAGTTAAACCCCTTTTGGGTTTTGTAGAACATGTTTCTTGTTGGCCTAAATTATCTGGTATTTTATTTTTAATAGTTTATCAAATTTCGTTTCAAGTAGAATGCAATATGCTTTTCATACTGCCAGGGGCGGTTCTAGGGGGGTCAGGGGGTGGGCAGTGCCCCCCTGTCAACAAGATTGGCCCCCCCTTTGGCCCCCCCTAAATTTGGAATCATATTACAGCCAACAAGTTTGGGTGAAATGTGCAGTTTGTCCTGTAAACTATATGTATATAAAAAGAAAAGTATCACCAGCTGCTAAATTCAAATCTGCGTTCGCTGGCTGGCACAGAGCCAGAGACACGCACGTTTTTAAAGCACCGCGCATTATAACCAATCACATACGATTCTGTTGAGCTTATGAATGCAAGGACCAATCAGAAGCGTTCAGATGAGTCATCGCTGAAACACGCTATTTCATCACCGCGCGCGCTGGCTGACTGAATTCTCTGACTAACGTTAATTCTCTCATCAGAACCAACAAAGTGAAGAAGTACAAATGTAAGTAAGGTATTCATTTCACAGTGTAAACAGCCTTAGAGATTATTATGGCAGTTTTTGAGAGTGCTTGAACTCGCTGGACTGAAGTGAAAATGTTTTTTGATATTGTTTTTATTAAATTCACATTAAATACAAAGTCAGTCATATTGAAAATATTTTATGGCATGACACCCATATCTGGTAGGCTACTTTGCCCATAGCCTATTATAGACCAAATAGCATCTATAAAGGTGCAAAATGCATTTACTTACACATATTTGAGAATAGAGATATTTAATGATATATTTTAGGGATATATCGAATAAAAAAAATTCATTAAAAAAAAAAAACCCTACTGAAAAAAACAATAGACACCATTACAAAATTAGGAATGGTTGTACTGGTTATAATGGGACTTGTATTGGTTTTACTGGAAACTGTAATGGTGTCTGTTGGTCTCTTGGTCACCTTCTATTGGTGGCTTGTTAAAACCAATAAATCCTAATGGAATATATCCCAAAACACACTACAGAAAACCATTTTTAATGGTTACATGTTGATGGTTTGTAATGTTTGTAATGGTATTTGTAGAGTAAACCATTCAAATTTTCTGTGATGTTTTATTGTTGTTGTTTTTTCAGTAGGGACATAAGCCTGTATCAGTTATACAGTGGTATTGTGGCTGCTGTGTGTCACATGACAAGCATGAGAGCCCCCCCTCCCTTTACTCGTGCCCCCTCAAAAATAATGAGTGCACTACAATACAAAATTATTTGTCAAATAAATGAACCATGATGAAATATTTAATTTAGTTGAAATTGTTATAGATTACTTCCAGAGACTGTGGCAAAACAAGGCCTAAGTGTTGTGGTTACCGTGTTTTAACTACAAATACCACATTAAAACTACGTTACTATGGTAAAAACATGGTAAATGTGTGGATTTGTACATGATCCCTTTCCCACCACTGGCTAATTTCAAACAAATATCACAATGAAAACTAACTTTATAATGCTGGCGGGGTCCGCTTGAATGATCTGAACGTCAAACATGTTGAAATAATGGGACAAACAGTGTACAGTATCGATTTGAAACACGACATCATTTCATTCATAAATACGGGACGATCGACTAACGTTACTTTACGAGACGGGTGGAAACTCTACCTGTACATGTCTTGAAGTTATCAAAAATCCATATCTTCATAGCAATAAAACACTTCGAATAGCAGGGACCGTTAAGCAAATATAGCAAGCATTTTAAAAGAAACCCACAATGCATTTAGGCGGAAGTTTCTGTAGCATCTCCTTTTGCCGGTAGGGGCGCTAATTTAGGGAACGCTCGTATGGGTCGTATTTGAGGATAGTGACAAACGACCTGTACGGTCGTATGAGTTGGAGGACTTGTTGGGTGAAAAATGACTGAATGAATAATACTTAAAGTAGGTTAAGATGAATTTTAAAATTGTGCCCCCTAAACGCACAAGTGGCCCCTGTCTGGCCCCCCCAGTTACTGTGGTCTAGAACCGCCCCTGCATACTGCATTTCAGCTCTTTTTCCTGTTATCAGAGTTGTGGTTCTCATTCTTAAGCCCCGTTCACACCAAGCACGATAACGATAAAGATAACTATAACGATAACTATATTTGCGTCCACACCAGCGAACGATATCGTCTGTTTATTCTAAGCGCACGTGCGTCTGCCGCTTTAAATTCTCCAGCACATTATAACAGGATGGATTCTGATTGGCTGTCAGTGTTTTTATCGTTTATCAGCTGGAAAGAAATCGTTCTGGAAGTGATTCCAACGATATCGTTTCTCTGTGCCTTTATCGTTATAGTTGTGGTGTGGACGCTGCTATTCTTTAATACTGAGAACGATTTTTAGAACTATATCTTTATCGCTATCGTTATCGTTATCGTGCTTGGTGTGAACGGGGCTTTAGGCTAATTTTTGACTGGTTAAAGCTCTATATAATTAGACTTCTATTTTTGCTCACTTAAGTCTATTTAGTTTTTTTCCCTTTGTTTGTTTCCTAATTTATGTCTTTATCCATTGTTTCTTTAAATGCTAGAGGGCTGAGAAATCTTACTTATAAGATTAATATCTCAAACAATTCAATTGTGATTTTTGTTTCCTGCAAGAGAGTCACTCATCTGTAGAGGATTTATATTTCTGGAGATCACAGTGGGGCCTGGACTAATGGATGTCTCATGGCACGACACATTCAGCAGGTGTATGCATATTAAAAAATAAGTTTAAAGGGAAGATTTTACTCCATAAAAGTGATTTAAGTGGCCATTTTGTCTGCCTTGTTGTTGAAATTTCAAATTTGACATGTATTCTTGTTTGTGTTTATGGTTATAACCAGCCAAAAGAAAATTAAGCTTTTATTAGCCGTCTAGAGGAACAAGTGTTAAATCTATTGACTAAATACCCAAATGCCATGCTTATTTTTGGTGGAGATTTGAATGTGGCTTTAGACAGCAGTATTGATAGATGGCCCCCAAAACCACCGGATAATTCTTGTCTATATATAAAAATATTCATGCAAAGATTCTCTTTAATGGATAGTTGGAGGGAGTCACATCCTTTTGAAGAGAAGTTCACATGGTGCAACAACTCGTTCTCTTCTCAGTCTCGAATTGACTTTTGGATGATTTCTAAGGAATTATGCAACACATCTACCAATATTTTGCCTTCACCATTATCTGACCACAAGAGTATTTTTATTCGTACTCACTTCCTAGCTTCCGATAATATGAGTGGATTTTCCTCTTACTGGAAAGTTAACAATTCAGTTCTTCTTTATGATGAGGTGAAAAACAAAATTATTAACATAATTCAAAATAACTGGAATAAAGCGAGAGAGGAGAATAGATACAGTAGCAATTGGGCTAGTATTAGATATGATGGATTACTCAGATTATATTAATAGTGATGTTTTATCTTCTTTTTAGATTATTACAAAGCTTTTGATACATTGGAACACACATTTTTATTTCAGGCTCTTGGAAAAATTGGCTTTGGCGATTCATTCTGTAGAATGATTCAAATGCTATACATAAAGGGAAACAGCTCAATTAAACTGAGTAATGGTACGTCACCTAGATTCTTTTTAAATCGAGGAGTTAGACAAGGATGTCCGGTTTCCCCATATCTATTTTTAATTGCAACACAGTTCCTCAGCATGCATATTAAAAGTAGCCATTTAAAGGGTATCACAATTGGAAACAATACAATTATAATAAGCCAATTAGCAGACGACACTGCTTTATTTTTGTATGATTCTTCACAAATCCCTGTAGCATTGAGTATTCTCCGACCTTTTTCTGAGGCTTCAGGATTACATTTAAATGTTAATAAATGTGAATTGCTGTCAAGTAAAAATTGCTCTGTTGCCTCAATTGAGGGTATTGCTGTCAAAAATAGTTTAACATACCTTGGGATACAAATAACTAAAGATGAGTATAGGTGCTCAGCCAATTTTAAACCTATTATCGCAAAAACACAAAGACACTGCTTACCAAGGAAGAAGGTCTGTCTCGTTTGGCGTACGCAGCTCAATCTCTCTTTGTGGATAAACCCACATGTAAAATAATTAATAATGTCTTAATAACATTTTTATGGAAAAACAAAACTCATTATATAAGAAAAACTCATATAATAATGGTGGTCTTAATTTCATTGATTTCGATTCCCTTAACATTTAAAATTAATTGGCTGAAGCAATATCTGTAACGGGGCTGACGAGACGTGAGACATGCGGATCCATGTGCAAGGCTTTATTGTAAGACATGGTCAAAACACAGGCAGGGTCGGACAGTAGCAAACAGGTATAACAAAGACAAGGCAGAGAGTAATCCGAGGGCAAGCGTGGGTCAACGATCGGCGAACAATATCCAGAGGGCTAGGCAGAGAGACAATCCAGGAGAACGAGCAATAATCCAAGCAAGGTATAAACTGAGTCCAAAGGGCAAGGCAGAGGGAATATCCAGAAACACGGGCAGAATCTAACACGGGAAATCAAACTAGGAACACTGGGAACGCTTCGTAAGGTAGCTAGGCTAAACAATACTCGGCAGAGAGCAAGGGAAAGTCCAGAGCTTAAATAGTGTGTGTGATTGGGTGATGGTGATTGTGAGATGGTAATCAGGTGCAAGCGTAATCAGTGTGAACAGCTGTGTTGGTGCAGTGGATGATGGGAAATGCAGTCCTTGAGTGATCTGTGGCTGACTGTGTGGTGTGAAAGTCAATGTGATGGGTGAGTGACCTCTGGTGGTGAATACCCAGAAGTTCATGGCCAGGATTTGTGACATAGCCCCCCCCCCAAGGAGCGGCTTCCAGACGCTCCTATATGATCCAGGGTGGAGCGGACGGAGCAGGAGTCCACCAGGGCGGAGCGGACGGAACCTGGAGCCCACCAGGGCGGAGCAGACGGACCTGGAGCCCCCCAGGGCGGAGCAGACGGACCTGGAGCCCCCCAGGGCGGAGCAGACGGAACCGGAGCCCACCAGGGTGGAGCAGACGGACCTGGAGCCCCCCAGGGCGAAGCAGGAGACCACCAGACCCGAGCAGAAGACCACCACAGGAAAGCAGACCGGGCAGGAAACCATGGCAGAATCTGAGATCTGGGGGGAACAGAGACAGACAACACCGAGAGAGCAGAGACAGACAACACCGAGAGAGCAGAGACAGACAACACAGGGAGAGCCTTCATGGTTTCAGGGGCCGTGGCAGGGCAGGTCTGGGAATCACAGGCAGCCTCCCTAGCCGTGACAGGGCATCACAGACAGCCTCCATAGCCGTGACTGGGCAGGATGAGGATTCATAGACGGCCCTCATAACCATGACAGGACAGGACAGGGAATCACAGGCGACCTCCATAGCCGTGACTGGGCAGGACAAGAAATCACAGACGGCCTCCTTAGCCGTGTCAGGACAGGGCGAGAGTTTATAGGCGGCCCCCTTAGCCGTGACAGGACAGGGCGAGAGTTCACAGACGGCCCACTTAGCCGTGACAGGACAGGGCGAGAGTTCACAGACGGCCCCCTTAGCCGTGACAGGACAGGGCGAGAGTTCACAGACGGCCTCCTTAGCCGTGACAGGACAGGACGAGGATTCATAGGAGGGTACCACTGACACCTCTGGAGGTTCTACAGTGGTATCATCCGGAGATAGGTAGAGTTCATTACTGGGCGCCACCACCATACAAGGAGCTGAAACGAGCACCACCGCCTCAGGAGGTTCTGCAGCATGTGCTGCCACCTCTGAAGAAGCTGCAGCGAGTGCCATCGCTTCAGAGAGCACTGCAGCGAGCGTCACCACCCCAAGAGGTTCTGCAGCATCAGCCGCCACCTCTGGAGACATTACAGTGGACGTCGCCACCTCGGGCAGTTCAGTGGTAGTGTATGCAGCCCAAACGCAACACAAAGCAATCCCCATCATGGGAAGCGCTTCGAACAGGGGAATGAGTTCAGGGGAAAGAGAGCTAAAGTGAGTGGATTTGGGGATACCAGCAGCGCGTGCAGACACCAGCGGTGCATCCCTCACGCTGGATATCAAACAGGGAACTCGAAGGACTGACCTTAAATCTCTGGGTGGGATAGGCTCTGGCTGAGGAGCTGAGACGTGAAGAGGCTCTGGCTGAGGAGCTGAGACGTGAAGAGGCTCTGGCTGAGGAGCTGAGACGTGGCGTGACTCTGGCTGGTCAGCTGTGACGTGGCGTGACTCTGGCTGGTCAGCTGTGACGTGGCGTGACTCTGGCTGGTCAGCTGTGACGTGGCGTGACTCTGGCTGGTCAGCTGTGACGTGGCGTGACTCTGGCTGGTCAGCTGTGACGTGGCGTGACTCTGGCTGGTCAGCTGTGAGTTGGGTGAGTTCATGATGATCCACAGTGGCTTGGTGTGACTCTGGATGAGCCGAGACGTGGTGTGACTCTGGCTGGAGAGCTGAGACGTGGTGTGACTCTGGCTGGAGCGTTGAGGCACGAAGAGACTCTGGCTGGAGCGCTGTGCTTTGGTTGGACTCGTGACAATCAACTGTTGCTTGGCTCGACTTGTGATGATCACTGGTGGCTTGGCTCGACTTGTGACGATCAACTGTCGCTTGGCTTGACTCGTGACGATCAACTGTCGCTTGGCTTGACTCGTGACGATCAACTGTCGCTTGGCTTGACTCGTGACGATCAACTGTCGCTTGGCTTGACTCGTGACGATCAACTGTCGCTTGGCTTGACTCGTGACGATCAACTGTCGCTTGGCTTGACTCGTGACGATCAACTGTGGCTTGGCTTGACTCGTGACGATCAACTGTGGCTTGGCTTGACTCGTGACGATCAACTGTGGCTTGGCTTGACTCGTGACGATCAACTGTAGCTTGGCTTGACTCACGGAGATCACTGGTGGCTTGGCTTGACTCGTGACGATCAACTGGGACTTGACTTGGCTCTTTAACATCAGCTGGGACTTGACTTTATGAGTGGCTCTTTAACATTCAGCTGGGACTTGACTTGGCTCACAAAGATCAACTGTGGTTTGGCTTGACTCACGATTATATGTAACTAGTGATGTTTTGATCTTGGCTTTTTAGATTATTACAATCAGCTGGGACTTGACTTGGCTCTTTAACATTTCAGGCTGGGACTTGAAAAATTGGACTCATGACTGGCAGATTCATTCTGTAGACATGACGGGGTGTTGTTGTGGCCAAATGCTATACATTTTGTGAACGGGAAACAGTTGCTGTCGCCGCCATTAAACGTGAGCGCATTCTGGCGCGTCCACCTAGATTCTTTTTAAATCAGACGCGGAGTTAGACAAGGATGCCGCTTTCCCCATATCTATTTTTAATTCCGCGACACCCACCGTGCATATTAATGAAGTAGCCATTTAAAGGGTATCAATTGGAAACAATACAATTATAATAAGCAATTAGCAAGCACTGCTTTATTTTTGTCCATTCTTAAAATCCCTTAAACTAACATTAAACTGTCCTTCTGAGGCTTAACCAGGATACATTTACAGGTTAATAAATGTGAATTCAGTCCGAAACGAAAAATTGTCTTTTAATGCAACCTCAATTGAGGGTATTGCTGTCAAAAATAGTTTAACATACCTTGTTGGATACAAACAGACTAAAGATTGTGTGATAGGTACTCAGCCAATTTTAAACCTATTATCGCAAAAACACAAAGACACTGCTTACCAAGGATAGAGGTCTGTCTCGTTTGGCGTACGCAGATCAATCTCTCTTTGTAGTTGATAAACCCACATGTAAAATAATTAATAATGCATCTTAATAACATACCTGAAAAACCAGAGTCATGTTAGAAAAGCCACTGATTTCGATTCCCTTAACATTTAAAATTAATTGGCTGAAGCAATATCTGTAACGGGGCTGACGAGACGTGAGACATGCGGATCCATGTGCAAGGCTTTATTGTAAGACATGGTCAAAACACAGGCAGGGTCGGACAGTAGCAAACAGGTATAACAAAGACAAGGCAGAGAGTAATCCGAGGGCAAGCGTGGGTCAACGATCGGCGAACAATATCCAGAGGGCTAGGCAGAGAGACAATCCAGGAGAACAAGCAATAATCCAAGCAAGGTATAAACTGAGTCCAAAGGGCAAGGCAGAGGGAATATCCAGAAACACGGGCAGAATCTAACACGGGAACTCAAACTAGGAACACTGGGAACGCTTCGTAAGGTAGCTAGGCTAAACAATACTCGGCAGAGAGCAAGGGAAAGTCCAGAGCTTAAATAGTGTGTGTGATTGGGTGATGGTGATTGTGAGATGGTAATCAGGTGCAAGTGTAATCAGTGTGAACAGCTGTGTTGGTGCAGTGGATGATGGGAAATGCAGTCCTTGAGTGATCTGTGGCTGACTGTGTGGTGTGAAAGTCAATGTGATGGGTGAGTGACCTCTGGTGGTGAATACCCAGAAGTTCATGGCCAGGATTTGTGACAATATCTATCTAAGCCAACCTCTATTTGAAATGCTTTTCCTCAACTTATTTTTTCACAATTTGGTGGTCTTCCTTTTCTTTTAATGTGTAATTATGATATATCAAACTTTCCAACTTTCATCGACAGGTTCTTTTAGCATGGGCTTTAATTTATAAACATAATTTTTCGCCACAGAGGTGTTTTATTTGGAACAATAAGAACATTTTATTTAAAAACAAATCTCTGTATTATTGTCAGGGTTCTGTTGTGTGTGTCATGTGTTCCTGCCTCGTGTCCATATTTGGTTTGTTTCCTGTCCTCGTTAAGAGTCATTATGAGTTAATCCTTGTCCAGCCCTGTTTGTCTAATTATCTATGATTTACCTGTGTATTTATAGTCCTGTCTGTTCAGATTGATGTAGTCTGGTCTACTCGTTACTCCTGTCCTGCCTTGTCCTGCCTTGTCCTGCCTTGTCCTGCCTTGTCCTGCCTTGTCCTGCCTTGTCCTGCCTTGTCCTGCCTTGTCCTGCCTTGATGTCTCATTAAAGACTATTATTTGAGTTTATGTCCTCGTCTGCGTGTTCCTGTTCCTCCCTTGTGTGTGCACCGTGACAATTATGATAATTGGTTTAGTAATGGTTTGGTTTTGGTGCAGCAGTTGTTTAACGATCAAGGTCTTTTGCTCAGGTATTCAGAATTTCTCTCGAAATACCAAATACCTGTAACTCCAAAAGAATTGGCTGTAGTTATGGGAGCTTTTCCTTCTGGTTTGTGTATGCTTCTTAAAAACTGTAGGTACTCTTCAACAGTTACTGCATCTTTTCTTGATCCCTGTGACACTCCTGTTGGTCAAATGTGCTTTTCTGCATCAGGAAACAAGAACTATAAAATAAGATCATTATTTCTTGAGAACTTAATTTCTGCTCCACATGTAACTTTTTTTTGAATAATTTATTTGATAATCTCAACTGGAAAAAAGTATGGTCACTACAGCAAAAATTCATTCTCACAAATAAGGTGAAAGAAGTGTCTTTTAAACTGATCCATAGATTTTATCCTGTCAAGAAATGTATAGAGACATTGTCATGTTAGAATAGAAAAGAGTCCAAACTGTTGCTATAATATTAGAAGCACACAATTTCCTAGAATATCATTATATGCTTTAACATTAAGATTTGTACTCATAGAAATTACTAAAGTAGTCAAACCTGTTCATTAGAAGGGGGTGCCAATACTTTTGGCAATATAGTGTATATATATATATATATATATATATATATATATAAATAAACTTATTTTTCTTAAATATATACATGCATGTGTGTATTTATATATACATAATAAATATACCAATGCACGTATTATGTAAACAAAAACTTTTTGTATGCAGTTAATCGTGATTAATCATTTGACAGCACTAGATGTTTTCGTTCCGCTAATCTGAAAGATGACATATTATGGAAGCAAAATAGGCCAAGATCTCAATCTTGCCTTAAAGGTCACATGCTACAGCAGTGACAAGAGTAGCTAAACTAATGTGTTAAATTTAGACAACACGTTGAATTGTTTTATAGTGCACTGCTATGAACTGGTCGATAAGGTTTCAGTGTCTGGTGCCTTTGCTACACAACACAACTTCATTCATGTTCACACCCAGAAACATTCCAGCGGCGCTGACACAACACCACAGACGAAACCACACGCAACATGACAACATTACAGAAATAACAACATGACAAGATGATAGCAGCTCCAGGAACAGCTTTTCCTCTGAGTTTATGTGAGGATGAGACGGCGTGTGTCACAGCAGTGGTTGTATGAAGAGCAGTGCTGCTGTGAGACAGTGAAGCTGAAGCTGTAGTGCTCTGGTGCTGGCACTGATCCAGATCTGCTCTCAGCACTGATCTCCTCACTCGGGACTTTGTAAACAGAGTTTGTCACGCGAACATAGGAAACCCTTTTCCTTTCTTTAAGCAGCAAACAAAAGAAAGCAGTGTTCACAGACTGAACTCTGAGCTTGAACTCATTCTGAGATGCTTATATAAAGGCTGCAAAGTTTAAGATGGACAGACCTTGCTCGTTTTTATATAAAATAAAGATCATGATCACACAAGCTCTTAAACATATTTTATTAAACTATTTTTAATATAAAATGAAGACGCACCGCTATGACAATAAAAAATCATTTTTGTTGTCATCCCTGCTAAAAAAACAAGTGTGGCGCTGTAGAAGCCCAATCAAGAAGAACACACACAGAAACCATCACGTTTGGATGAATAGAATTGCGCGCTTTCCTCTCATTAAACAACAAAAACCAATGAAAGCAACAGTTAAAAATGTTTCCGATGTGGATTAAGCTCTGCAGTTCATACGTAACATTATAAAGTTTGGTCCATTATGTTTATTTATATAGTATTAGCTTTTTGAAGCAGCTTTACGGTATTAAACTGA
>CM049847.1:2056589-2119089 GCA_027422415.1 Schizothorax lantsangensis | reverse complement strand
GCGATGTCTAACCTTTCCCTTCATGAGGTTTATCACTGAGATATCAGTCAACTAAACAACATGAAATATCAAACAGGTGAAAAGTTAAACAGGTGTAATATTAACCCTTTCTTAGAGAGTTCAAGGCCAGAAGCAGTCGAAGTCCATCTGAATCTACAGTAATGTTCACACAGAAGCTCATTTGTGACTGTAAAACACAGCGATGTTTCCTGATTGAATCTCGCTGTCGGGAACAAGAACAAAATCAATCACTAGAAACTTCCTGCTCATAAATGACTCGACTTTCTCATGAAAGATAGACAAGACATTCATTAACCCTTTAATCCCAGCGGTCACAATAGTGACCGTAAAAAAGGTTTTCATTTATAAAGCTCTAAAAACCTTACTGACTGGTGTTTTAGTGACTTCCTGCAAATATGGAAACAATAAAGAGTCTCAATTAAATATGTGAAGTGTCACATGATTAGTGCAGATTCGTCACGTGACCAGATCTGTTTACTTCCTGTTTGCACCTTGAGAATGATGATAACTGCATCAAAGCTCAGAAACAAAAGGCTAGTAAAGTATGTTAACATAAAGATATGGCAAAGCTTTTTGGTACACATGATCTTTAAGGTGTCTAGTATTAATATATGAATTCACATATATTCAGTTTTGTTGAGTGTGGTCACAGAATGAGTAAACATGTTTGCTGGGATAACAGTGAACTTAGGTTTACAATATAAATATAATTGCAGTTGTTAGTGAAAATGAAGATAAAATGTTGCACTAAATTAAAAATTCAAATGTTACAAAAAACTACAATAATGATGTTGTAATACTTGTAGCATTAATATATATATTTTTTTATATTTTACAAAAATTAACAATTTTGAAATGCGGTGATGGTTGAATTTTTAGTTTTTTTATCTCAGTGTTCCTATCAATGTTGCATATGTTTTTTTTTATGCCTAGAATATGATCAAACAGTTTAAAATAGCTGGGCTAAGATATATAACAATTTTAATTTCAATTTATAAATATGTTATTTCAGTCCACACAATTGTGACCGAACATAAAACATAATTTTTCACACACTTTTCCAAAAAAAATGTAACAAATAATTATTGATTATTTCAAAGAGTTGCTTGTGACACATCATTTGGATATTTTCATGTCTGGGAAGAATTTGTGATTAAACGGGTTAAGTATGAGTTATTTATGAGCACTAAAAAGAAACAGAAAATAATTCATGCATTTCCTTATTTGATCTGGTTTATTTTTCTGGGAACAAGGAAACAGTTCTAGATCATTTATTTGAATATTTGAAACGAGTAAACCTGACACATGTAGTGGAGATGAGATAGCTGTGTAACTCTGGATTAGATTATATAATGTCTACACTATATACAGACACTCCTGTCACCCAGCGGTGGAGTCAGGAATACAAACACTCAGATATACTTAAATGATGCTAACATGTCCAATTAACATGAAGTTCAACAGTCAGTCGAATAAATAGCTGTTTTATAAAGCCTTATGTCACACTGTTAGAGTATGATTTAAGAGATATTCACAGATGTCAATTTTCATTTGCAAAGCAGTATTCATGATGACATATTCTTGTAAAGACACACGAGGCTTTGGAGCTGTTCCCGTTTTCCTGATGTCTCAGCAGAAGACCTGTTATCATGGTTCCGAATAGACAGAGGATCAAATCCATAATTTTTTCTGAAGAGCAAGGAGAGGTCAATAGATGAGAGCTACAAGAGAGCAAGCAGGGAAAATTGCGACCGCCTCTCCACATAATTTTATACAGTATAATGTATAAAATAGCATTACCCCATAGATGTCACCGCTACCTGTGAGCCGCGTGGTGCTCTTTATCATTGTCTTTTTTCTCTATAACATATTTTAGTAATCATCATAAATGATAAATGGAAATGGTGCTTTAATATCTTTTAGCAGTGTGATCATATCTTTGTGGGTGGTGTCAAGTGTCATATTACAATATGTATTGTCTTTTAGAATCAAAATATTGTAGAATCTTGACACAATACATACGTCTGGAGTCTCAAGATTCCATATTTGGTGGTTGTTTTGTGATAGAAGTAATATTGACAGAGGAATGTAGACATTTGTGACAGAAGAAAAAGCATTAAAGATTGAATGGAGGTTGGATGTCACCCGGTGTCTGTTTGTGGTATAACACCCTGAATAAAACCTCAGGAACATCAATTATATATATATATATATTATATATATCAACTTCAAATTTGGAACATAACTTATGTAGACATAAGGATTTAATTTTATAGCTATTTTGGATTCAAAAATGTTTTGTAAAATATTTATTATATATAAAATAATAATAAAAATGGTACAGTGCATTTTCTTTACAGTAAATTTAAATGTCTATACATTTTTTTTAAATGTCTATACATAACTTTTTGATATTTTCATATTTTAAAATTATTTTTTTTTTTAAAAAAAGAGTCCAACCTTATGTCTGTATTCTAAAGTGTTCATGAATTATAACTATTTAAGTTTGGATAGTGCACTTTCACATCTATGTTCAAAAATGGGGGGGGGGGGGGGCACTTAAGGGGTTAAAAAAGGATAAATCATTAAAAATAAATGAATATTTAGCCAAATCAAAAATTGCATACATTTATTTTTTAAAATATATAACATTAATATTAATAACATTAAAGAACAGAAGTAGATTTTATTATTTTTATATATATATATATATATATATATTTGAAGAGTGCTATTTTTATCAGGCTCCTATGTTTATGTTCAGTTATTTCACTTTAATGCATTGAACAGAATCTATTATCACGGCTCTTTACCGCCACCCTGTGTTCATCGCTTGCTCTGTTTGGACTCGCTTTTATAATGTGATGACTATCGCTTCTGTAAGCGGTCCGTTCATCATGACTTGCAGATTTGAGAGGTCGCGTCTCCTTTAAGACGCAGCTTGACGTTTGTAGGCGGGGCTTCGAGCGACGTACGCGCACGCGCCAACCACGGCGGGTAAATCGAAAGCCGATAGCAACCAACCGACAGCCCTTAGCAACCGGTTAGCTTCGTCAAACTGACGACTTTTATCTTCAAAACGAGACTTGAGCTGTATGTTCGTGTGAAGTTGTTTTGTGTTTGAGACAGCTGGAGAGTGAAGCTAGCATGTAAACAAAGCTGTGAATGACTCTGTTCTCTCTGTGTGATTGTGTTCTTCACTGCTTTACATCAGTCTGAACATGAGCTCTGTCATGGTGAGTGCTTCCTAAAATATCATTAACTACTAGAGGAATATTACATTTAGTCATTTAGCAGACGCGTTTAGCCAAAGCAATCAAAATCAACAAAAGAGCAATGATATGCAAGTGCTATGACAAGTCTCAATATGATTGAATAAGATAATTAATAATAATAAGTAATAAGATTCAGTCAGAATTATGATTGATATCTCTGTGAGTTGTGTTTGTGTTTGATTCAGGATGATCCGACCCTTGAGAGGCATTTTAAGGGTCACAGAGATGCCATCACCAGCCTGGACTTCAGCTCGAACATGAAGCAGATCGGTAAATGAAGGAGCTTCACACATCTGCTGTTACAGTTTGAGTTTACAGTGATGACATGTTACTGTCTTTATCATTAAACCCAATATATCAGAGCTGAGACTGTGTAACTGTGTAAGATGGCAGGTGTTGGCAGTGTTTGCCTGCTCTTCATCGGTGTGTGTGTGTGTGTGTGTGTCTGTGTGTGTGTCTGTCTGTGTGTCTGTGTCTGTGTGTCTGTCTGTGTGTGTGTGTGTCTGTGTGTCTGTGTGTGTGTCTGTGTGTGTCTGTCTGTCTGTCTGTCTGTGTGTGTCTGTGTGTCTGTGTGTGTCTGTGTGTGTGTGTGTCTGTGTGTGTGTCTGTGTGTGTCTGTCTGTGTGTGTGTCGTGTGTGTGTCTGTGTGGTGTGTGTCGTGTGTGTGTGTGTGTGTGTCTGTGTGTGTCTGTGTGCGTGTGTGTGTGTGTGTGTGTGTGTGTCTGTCTGTGTGTCTGTGTGTGTCTGTCTGTGTGTGTCGTGTGTCTGTCTGTCTGTGTGTGCGTGTGCATGTGTCTGTGTGTCTGTGTGTGTGTGTGTGTCTGTGTGTGTGTGTGTCTGTGTGTGTGTGTGTGTGTCTGTGTCTGTGTCTGTGTCTGTGTCTGTGTGTGTGTCTGTGTGTGTGTGTGTGTGTGTGTTTCAGCCAGCGGCTCCGTGGATGCGTGTGTCATGATCTGGAACACCAGGCCTCAGATGAGGGCCTACAGGTTTGTGGGACACAAGGACGCAGTGACGTGTGTCCAGTTCTCTCCCTCCGGTCATCTGGTGGCCTCCGCGTCCAGAGACAAGACGGTCCGGCTCTGGGTGCCCAGTGTGTAAGTCACAATCAGTCTACTACTGTAACCTCACTGCCATCTGCATTCAGCCTCTGGTCACGCTAAAAACTACATTGTTGAGCAACAGCGAGAGCGATCTGAAAACCACGCTCACATCGGGGGGGAAACAATCCAACGCTCTCCATTGACTTTGTATTGCTGGAAGCTGCCTCCTTGTCATTTCTGACTTATAACAAACAACAGAGCAATGTCTAAAAGCTGCTGTGTGACGAGGTGTACAGCAAACAAGCTAAAAAACCCAGAACTATGTTTTTATAAGCTGTCGACCCAAAAAACGAGCGTTTAAGGACACAAATGTACAGCGCAACATGTCATATTACTCTGAGAACTACGTCCACTGGAAGGAAACGTAATCTGTGACATAAACATTATATTTCACCACCCGATGTGAACCTGAGAGGAGGAGATATATTGAGAAACTACATTTTATTGGTCTATTGTCAGTGCTCCTCTTCCTTACCTTCCTTTTGTTGGAGAAATGATCCAATTGAATGGCCCAACATGAAATACCCCGACATCTACAACTATTTGATTCATTTTTTTTTTTACTAAAATGCTGGTGGGACAAGCTGTTTGAAAGCTGTTATGTAGCTAAGGCGCTCACAAACGTAATGTTACTGCATAGCTTTCTGCTTCATCCACATTCTACAGTTGCATACTGTCAAAATGCTACAGCTTAGCTTACAGAAATATATAAACGTGACATCTGGATATTTGACTCACTTCTAGCTTGTTTGCTGTACACCTCGTCACACAGCAGCTTTTAGACATTGCTCTGTTGTTTGTTATAAGTCAGAAATGACAAGGAGGCAGCTTCCCGCAATACAAAGTCAATGAGAGTGTTGGATTGCCCCCCCCGGTGTGGGCGTGGCCTAAATGCGCTCTGTCTCTATTGTTAAAATGATCCGAAATCAAATTGTGTCATTCTGTATCAACTCAACCATGGGTCCAAGTCTAAGTTTTTTTTATCATTTCTGTTTGTGTTGAAAGAAATGCACAGATATGCCAAAATATTAAATGTCATGAATGTATATGTACTGAGTAATGCACTCTTTTGTAGAGGAGCGTCCTGAGATCCAGAGTCAGATTACAGGAGGGTAAAAATGACTTCAGAAAGAGTGCAGCATCGCTCTGTTATTTTCACACAGAGATTGATTGGTTGGTCTGTTGACTTTATGTGCCAGTGGTGACCCTTCAGAAATGGGGAAAAAAAGCACTTTTCAAGCATTTCTTCCCAAAGTTTACATACCTGTAACTCAAGAAGTATTAAATGTATCTTAATATCCTATTAGATCATCTTGGATCACCATTTTTATCACCTATATGGTTCATTTTCTGATATAATGAGATCTCAATATGGCTCCATGTCCAAAATTGTTAAATTGTACACATTTTCAGTGACCAAAAACCAAATGTGGGTCACTTTTCATACAGATGATACGTTTCTTCTTTTAAAGAGCAATATCTGAAGAACAAATAATGTTAATCAATAATCAAAACAATTGTATTAAACATACCTGTCTGAGAACTATAAATATAATTTTTCTGATGTTTGCCTGTAACTCAAGTAGCATTAAACATACCTCAATATGCTTTTAGATTTTGGCTCTTAATGAACCTTATTGTTGGTATCTTTATTTTAAAGCCCTATTTGGTTCATTCCCATATTCTCAGTTTGGCTGCATGTCCAAATTGTTGAATTTTACCCATTTTCAATTTTTGAAAAACATATGTGGGTCACTTTTCATACAGCTTATATTTCTCAGTATATATTCATTAATAATATGTAATATTTTGGCTTTGGTGTTTGGTTTATATTTGTTGTATTTTAGCCAAGTTGATGTGACACACACTGTAAAAAAAAAAAAGTTGGCAAACTTAAGCAGCTGGCTGCCATAAAGTTTTGAGTTTGCCCAACTTATTATTATTATTTTTTTATCACATCCTACCCATGATCCATGTTAGTTGGTGACAAAGAGACTGTTAATAACGCCAGATCTGTCTGGACAGTTATTAGAAGCTGAAGTAAGTTTCCAGAGGTGATCTGTCGTCCACTGGATGGTCAAACGGTGGAAAGTAATGTCACAGACGCCGTGTTTGGCTCCTCAGGGAATGGTGACACTAGATGGCAGCAAAACCCATGAACTGAGTCACTTTGAGCAGGTCTCTGAATACTGCAGGCACCGGATTGAATCTGATGCTTCATGAGAGCGTGTGGCTCAAACACACTCAGAGATGAGCTCGCCTCACCTTCAGATGTGTGTGTATTCATGTTCTGCTTTCATGCATTTCCACAAGCGTTTCTGTAGTGTTTCTATACACATGCTAAGAGCCTCGTACGCTCTACTCAAACTAAGACAGCAGCCCTTCTGTTCTGACAGTGACTAATGCTCCCATAAGCCTTTTCTCTCAATCAGAGAGATGCTGGATGTGGGTGTTGGTACAGAAATAACTGCTTCACACGCTGATAATCATGTTGTCTGAAAGCCTGAGCGTGTCTCATCACGATGACATCCGTCCGATCCTCCTTTACATGTTACAGAGATGTGAGAAATAGAGGATGTTTCTCCGAGAGCTTCCTTCATCAAACACTGGAGACGTGGAGAGTTATGAACATGATGATCATGAGCACTGAGGTGCAATGTTAATACTTCATCTCATTTAAAACACTGCTGCTGTCACATCTGAGACACACGAGCAATGCCATTTACTTACATAGGGCTGGGGCGATATGGCCAAAAAAAGTTTTTCATATCAGTCGATATCGATAATTATCACACGATAAATGTCAAATCTTTATTTCTTTCAAGTTTAAAGGCAGATTTTTGCTTCAAAGTGAAAGTTAAAGAAACCAGACCATTAATTGTGGTTTTAAACTGCTCTTTAAGGTCAAAGCATGACAAACACGTCACATGTTTTGAATTCTTTATACTTTTCCTGTCATTTTTTCTTTTTATTTTAATAGAAAAATTAATTTCTTAGCTTCTGCATGCTCTAATGAGTGATATTGTTTCAAATCAAGACACATGTTTGTGTTGCCTGATAATATTAATAATAATATTACTTTTTGTCTCTTAGAAATGCACACTTGATAGTAGTAATAGCTTGAGTTAGGATGCAGATGTACATTTTTGTTCATTATAAAAATCAGTAACATCTGTAAAAAATAGTAGCAACCTCATTTTTATATGGTGAAATGTGGTTATTCTAACTGAGTTTTTTAATTTTTTATTAACCATTGGTCTTCCATAGTAGCATACATTTAGATCATGATAAACACAGTTAAACCACTCATATAGCACTTCAGTACCATGGTAAAAATATAACTATATGTGGCCCTGGACCACAAAACCAGTCATAAGGATATATATATATTTTGTTTTTTAAATTGATTTTTGGCCGAGATACAACTATTTGTAAATCTGGAAAAAATCTAAATATTGAGAAAATCATCTTTAAAGTTGTTCAAATGAAGTTCTTAGCAATGCATATTACTAATCAAAAATTAAGTTTTGATATATTTACAGTAGATAATTTACAAAATATCTTCATGGAACATGATCTTTACTTAATATCCTAATGATTTTTGTCATAAAAGAGAAATGGCTAATTTTGACCCATACAATGTATTGTTGGTTATTGCTACAAATATACCTGTGTTACTTATGACTGCTTTTGTGCTCCAGGGACACATATGGTTTTTAGGTATTTGTATGAAAAACAGTAGTCTAAAAACATTTAGTATAAATTCACAAATGCTATAGCTTGATCACAAAAATATAGTAATTCTATTCATTACTCCTTTAATAAATGTCTACATTAATAGTATAATAAAGTTCTATATGAATATCCCACGTTTCTGCCACAGTACCATGGTGCAGTTAGTGTTACTACAGTAAATCCCTGGTAAATGATGGTGATGTGTAGAGTGAAAGTCTTCTGGCTGTCTCGTTGTGCTCAGTCTGTTTGTCAGCACAGTTTCAATTGGTTTTAAAGGTGCAGTGTGTAATATTTAGGAGGGTCTATTGACAGAAATGCAATATAATATACATAACTATGTTTTCAGAGGAGTATAAAGACCTTACCGTTATCTATTTCATTATGTAATAGTATTTCTATCTATTTCTATTATATCACAATAATTACCGTTATCGATTTATCGGCCAGCCCTATTACATTTCATTAGTTACTTAGACCGAGTGCATGTGAAATATTGTTTTCTTTTGTCTATAGTATATACACTACCAGGTCAGTAATGTGTGTTAATGTTTTTGAATGCATTTATTTGAGCAAAAATACTGTAAAAAAAAAAGGTGAAATATTATTACAATCTAAATAGCTGTTTTTGATATGAATGTTAAAATAATTTTAAAAAGCTGTATTTTCAGCATCATTACTCCAGTCTTCAGTGTCACATGATCTTCAGAAATCATAATAATATGCTGATTTGCTGCTCAAGAAACATTTCTGATTATTATCAATGTTGAAAACAGTCGTGCTGCACAATATTTTTGTGGAAACCATGACACATTTTATTTTTCAGGATTCACAGATGAACAGAAAGCTCAAAAGAACAGCATTTATTTGAAATAGAAATCTTTTGTAACATTATAAATGTCTTTACTGTCACTTTTTATCATTTTAATGCATGATGAAAAAAGTCTTACTCTAGATGTTTGAATAATATTTTTTTTGTGATATTGTTTATAAGCTAATGTACATGACATTAAGAAACAGATGAAAGCTGTGTTATAGATAGAGAACTAAGACATATGTATGTGTTGTAATGTAATAAGCACTGAAGTAATGTGAGATATTCTGTGGATGTCAGGAAAGGGGAATCGACGGTGTTTCGAGCTCATACGGGAACCGTGCGCAGCGTGAGCTTCTCCAGCGACGGACAGACGCTCCTCACCGCTTCTGATGACAAAAGCATCAAAGTCTGGACCGTTCACCGGCAGAAGTTCCTCTTCTCCCTCAACCAGCACATCAACTGGGTGCGCTGTGCCAGGTGCGTTACTTCAAGGGCTCATATGATGTGATTTCAAGTGTTTCTTTCTCTTTGGAGTGTTACAAGCTGATTGTGCATAGATAAGATCCCTGAAGTTGCAAAGACTAAAGTCTCAAAACCACAGAGATATTCTTTATCAAAGTTAAAACGGCTCATTCAAACACGCCCCACATGTCTACGTCACGGTGTGGGGAGATTTGCATAAGGCATGGTTTCAGTAACCGCAGTAGTGTTGATGCAGCCGTGTCAGGGAGAAGCTGTGAACAGCAACGCATTTTATGGACGAGCGTTTCGTGAACCTAGGAGAGGAGGTCATTCTGACTTTGCTATGACAATCTGGCGCTTCTGAATCAGCGACTGTATGTTTTGTTATTAGTTTAAGTATTTGCTATTGACTGTTCTTCGTGTGTGTATGAGAGAGAGAGAGAGAGTCACATCACAGCGTCATGTGTGTGTGTGTGTGTGAGAGAGAGAGAGAGAGAGAGTCACATCACAGCGTCATGTGTGTGTGTGTGTGTGAGAGAGAGAGAGAGAGAGTCACATCACAGTGAGAGAGAGAGAGAGAGTCACATCACAGTCATGTGTGTGTGTGTGTGTGTGTGAGAGAGAGAGAGAGAGTCACATCACAGCGTCGTGTGTGTGAGAGAGAGAGAGAGAGAGAGTCACATCACACGTGTGTGTGTGTGTGTGTGTGTGAGAGAGAGAGAGAGAGAGAGTCACATCACAGCGTCGTGTGTGTGTGTGTGTGAGAGAGAGAGTCACATCACAGCGTCATGTGTGTGTGTGTGTGAGAGAGAGAGAGAGAGTCACATCACAGCGTCATGTGTGTGTGTGTGTGTGTGTGAGAGAGAGAGAGAGAGTCACATCACAGCGTCATGTGTGTGTGTGTGTGTGTGTGTGTGTGTGTGTGTGTGTGTGAGAGAGAGAGAGAGAGTCACATCACAGCATCGTGTGTGAGTGTGCGTGTGTGTGTGAGAGAGTCACATCACAGCGTCGTGTGTGTGTGTGTGTGTGTGTGTGTGAGAGAGAGAGAGAGAGTCACATCACAGCATCGTGTGTGAGTGTGTGTGTGTGAGAGAGTCACATCACAGCGTCATGTGTGTGTGTGTGTGTGTGTGTGTGTTCGCGTGTGTGAGAGAGGGAGACGACGGTCACACAACCGCAGCTTGTGTGCAAACACATAGGAGCTTCATCACTGTGTCTCTCACATGACTCTGTTCCTCTCTCTGGCTTGAACTGATAGTAAAACTAAGGACATTATTAACTGTCTTTACTTTTATTTTGAAAGCTAAAGCTCACGATTATGGAAAGGGGCGTTACATTTCCGACGAGTGCTTGTGGTGTTCGGCCAATCACAATGCACTGTGCCAGTTGGCCAATCAGAGCGGACTGTGCTTGTCGGAAGGAGGGGCTTTGTAGAAAACGAAGCGTTTGAGAGAGGCGGGGCATAGAGGACCTACGATAATGTACAGTATTTGAAAAATAATGTGTTTTTTGAACATTAAAGCATGTCAACATATTCTGTTACACCAAATACACCAAATAATGATCTTTAAAAAAGCATCATATGACCCCTTTCACAGATACACAGTATCACAGGATTTCACAACACGTTTAGATTTATAATTGATTTTGTACTTTAAGTAAACATGGACAGACAATTTGAACAGTTGTTCTTATGAAGAGCCGCAGGAGTCACAAGCCTTCAAAAGACCTCAGAGGATAGAAACAAACGAGAGAGAATAACTCGATGAGACTGGATGTGTTTAACCAGCAGAACCTCACGGGTCCAGAGTAGTTAACCCTTGTGCATCAATAAAAAGAACTTACACATACATACTAAAATACTCTTTACTTACCCCACTGGCACATCATTTTACTTGTTTTAAGCAAAATACACTTCATTTAGTTTTTCCCCTGGAAACAAGACTAAATATCTTGAGTCATTTTGCTTATCTAGTAAAAGTATCTTGATTTAAATTTTTTTAGATATTTTGACTAGAAACAAGACAAAAATAACAAGTAAGATAAGCCATTTTTTGCATATTTTTTTGTCATAAAAATGTGAAGCTTGAGAGCACAGACTTAAGTTTGGTCTCATTTTAAAGAAGACCCATGGCAGATTATTGTTGAAGTAAAAAAAAAAAAAAAAAATTATATAGGTTTAAGTTTATGAAAATGATTTATGAACAATATTTTATATAAAATATATATTTTATGAAACGTGTTGAACTCTGAACCTGCTAGAAAATCAAAGCCATAAATCTAAACAGGTTGTGTTCCAAATTTGAGGTTGATATCTCAAAAAATGAGCTTTTAGTAAGATTTTGTTTAAATTTTAAAGCCTTGACAACAGAATGAAAACCTATTAACAAAAATGCATCATTTTACAGTTAAACGGCACTGCGATTAAAAATAGCAGTTTCAATGAGGACATTTTTGTCCAAAAGTTCCTGAGAGGAACTAATTTTTGCAAAACAGATTTATTAAAGGTAATGGGGTGAAATAGTAAAATTAAAATTAAAATACACACCTGTGCCAAAATGTATGCAGCTGCCAATAACACAGGCAAAATGATCAAAAAAACTAAACTGAAAAGGGCAAAAATGTCCAAAAGGTCACACAAGGGTTAATGATGTGATGGGTAAAGATGAGCTGTCTTAACGAGTTCACTAAATCCTGTAGGTTTTCCCCGGATGGGCGTCTGATTGTGTCGGCCAGCGATGATAAGACGGTGAAGCTGTGGGACAAGAACAGCAGGGACTGCATTCATTCGTTCTGTGAGCACGGCGGGTGAGTGAAGGACCGCGATACAGAGCTGACCACAGCGCCGGAGCACAGTCACAGCAGCGTCTGCGCTCTCGTTTCAGATACGTGAATCACACTGACTTCCACCCCAGCGGCACCTGCATCGCAGCGGCCAGCACCGACAACACCGTGAAGGTGTGGGACATTCGCACACACAAACTCCTGCAGCACTACCCAGGTGAGGCCACTGCACAACACACATCAGCAGCAGATGCAACATATTTCTATCTTCTGCTGTAGTGTGTCAGGAGGAAATATCTCCAAACATTCATTTAGCCATTAATTGTAATAATCCAGTGAGATGTGATCTGATCATCATCAGTCTGTCTGGAGTCACATGAAGAAACAGAACAAACTGAGACTAAATCCAGAAGAACTGTGTCTCAAGACGCTTCAAGAAACCTCCTGCAAAGCTACAGTACTGTTTAATCAGTTTGAGGCACTTGTGTAAAAATGCTGTAAAATGAGGATGCTGTCAAAAATAGATTTTCTTTATCAATTAACTTCTATTAACTAAACTAAATCAACATTTGCTGTGAGCATCTTTGTGTTTAAAGCAGGTTTTGTCTTCGGTGCTCTTGAGCAGAGTTTCTCAGGAGCTTTGCAGGAGGTTTCTTGAAGCGTCTTGAGACACAGTTCTTCTGGATTGAGTCTCAGTTTGTTCTGTTTCTTCATGTGACTCCAGACAGACTGATGATGATCAGATCAGATCTCAAAAATATCACTGGATTATGTCTTAAAGGGTGTGTATGTGAAGTTTTAGCTCAAAATACCCGACAGATCATTTTTTATAGCTTGTTAAAATTGCCACTTTTAGGGTATGAGCCAAAACGCGCTGTATTTGAGTGTGTTGCTTTAATGCAAATGAGCTGCTGCTCCCGGAGAAGTGGGCGGAGCTTCAAGAGCTCAAGCTCTGCATTAGCAGTGCTAGCCTTTGCAAATAAACATTACACTATTAATACAAGCCTGTTATCTTTACAGAAAACATACTCGGTTTCAAAGTCAGTCATCTGATTGTACTGTGCATAATAAATTCGTGTTTGTGAATCACACAGATGGGGAGCACGGCGGGATGAAAATAACAACATAGCTCGTCTCATGGTGCATGGCATGCTATCACAAACTTTATAAGTCCTACTCGTGATTATGAGCTCAACAAACTCAAGCGATCGACTCACATTGCTTTCATATGCAACTTTTAACCACCACATTCATATTCACGATCATTCATGAAGACAGCACCAGTGAATACAGACAGAGACGATGGTAGCTTTAGCATCATTAGCCTTACAGTGTGCTAAGAAGCTCTTTCAGAAAGACAACAAACACGTGATACTTACTTTGTCTGGAGCTGACGTTCGTGCACGAAGTGTTGGTATTGATTGCTACACGTATTAGGGACTTTACCAATTTTTTCCAGGACATTTCCTTAGACAGTGAAACTTAACCACAGTGTCCTCAGCAGCTCAGATGGAGGGAGTCTATGGAGACTCCTATGTTCATTAGTGCATCCCAAATCACAACACTAAAAGCCTCTTTGGCGCTGACAGTGTATATCTCCAGCAGCTACAGCAAGTGATCAGTAATGATGGAGGCGGACCACAGCGTCTCACTCAGGGCTGTGTCTATGCTAATAGGGTAGAGAGCATCACAAATGGGCGGGACTTCCCCTCGATGACGTGAACCGAGGGAGAATCTGAAACAGCTCCTTCTGAGAGACTGTTTATGATTTTTTTAGATTATAAATAAATGAGTGGGTGGATTTTTACCATTATAGGCTGGATGTTTTCACACACTGTGTTCAAACACCTTATAAAAGTGATTTTTGCATAATAGGTCCCCTTTAAGCATTTAGCTAAACATAACTAACCACCCTTTACACAAACGTTGTTACAGCGGCTAAAAGTCCAGTGCTTAAATACATACTAAATGATTAGTAAACGTTTAGAATACAGATGTTAAATAATCTCATCTTTAGATTGTGTACTGCAAAACATGTAGGGAATAATTGACTTCACACCTGAGGTAATGCACACCTGAGGTGGTGATGCGGTCACGAAGCGGAGTTACACCTCGGGTGTGCATTATTTTTCTAATGATTCAACAGACCGAAGTCAATTATTCTGCTTATACTACGGTTGCCACACCTCAAGACATCGATCAGATGATATATTTCAAGACATTCGTCTGGTTTTTCTACTTAAATCACTATTGTGAGGAGGATTATTTCTTCCGCATCTCATCCAACGACTCCGTTGCTAATTCCAAAGCGTCATTTTAAACCGTAACGGAGGCTTGAGCCGTTGATAGCAGACTAATGCAGTTAATACAGTTAATAACTAAGTTATGAGAGAGAGAGGTTACCTCTGTGAGTCTGTGCGTCTCTCAGTGTTCAGCAGCAATGTCTCTAGTTATAGTGAAATTTAAAGTTCATTTTCTTCATGAACAGTGTTGTTATTGTTACCTCGCTTGTGAGAAGTCATGTAGTTAGTTGTTATACTATGTTACTGATAAAATCATCAGAGTAGTGCTAACAACATTAGCGCGTATGGTGTGTGCAAACTGTCTGTGAGAGAGAGAGAGAGTATGTGCTTTCCGTACATAATAAAATGTAATTTTGTGGCGAAAACATGAATATAATCTGTCGTTTTTATCCTTTTGTTTACTATATTTATTTGTTTGGCCAGTGTCATTGTGGATTTTGGTTCTTTTGCTGTTTTTAGGCTGTAAGGACCTTTAAATAACAGAAATCATTTGGCGAAGTGATATGTTCATGTAATGCGGTCAAGGAACTACGTTCGCCGTGCGTTTGTTTCCCTGAAAATAATTGCACACCTTAGAATGTTCGTCAGCCAATCAGATTCAAGCATTCAACGGCCCCGTAGTATAAGAATAAATGATTTGTAGTGATGTGTAAATGGGGTGAATTCAGGTCATTCGGGACACTTTTTGCCATCGAGATGATTTCTCATTAAAGTAATAATGATTATTAAATGTTAAGAAGCATTTACAAATGATGACAAGTCTCAACTTTAGATTGAGTTTTGCAAAAACATGAACAAATAATAAATGTTCATTTTGTCAAGATGTGAAAATAGTAGACGTCAACACAAAAAACAAATACCAAATGTAAAAAAGATCATTAGGTAATTATGAGCTGAAGTTTAATGAGATTTGTTAGCATTCAAAAGTACATTAACAAATAAGCTTTAATCACATTATAAAATCTGTTAAAATCATTTGTAGATTTTTAAAAAGTGCATGATCATATGAATTGAAAGTTTAATGATATGACAATGTTTAATAAGTTTATTTGTAAACATTAACAAGCACATTATCTCATATTTCTAGCTATGTGAATATAAATTAACTAATGAACTGTTAAGCATTATATGTGACCCTGGAGCACAAAACCAGTCATAAAGGTCAATTTTTCGAAATTGAGATTTCTACATCATCTGAAAGCTGAATAAATAATATTTCCATTGATGTATGGTTTGTTATGATAGGACAATATTTGGCTGAGAGACAACTATTTGAAAATCTGGAATCTGAGGGTGCAAAAAAATCAAAATATTGAGAAAATCATCTTTATTTAATATACTAATGATTTTTGGCATAAAAGAAAAATGCATATTTTGACCCATACAATGTATTTTTGGCTATTGCTACAAATATACCCCAGAGACTTAAGACTGGTTTTGTGCTCCAGGGACACATATAATGTCTATTAATGATTTATTAATGAATGTTATTATTATTAAGTGTTACCATTGTTAATAACTGTGTAGATGAAGACTTTTTTAAGAGGTTCAGGCCCTGTTTTGTCCCCTATTCATGAAAGTGGCTGTTAATATGTGACCGCATGTTTTATGCAGCACTTTTCAAGTTGCGTAGCTTTAAAAAAATGAATATACTTCTGCATATAATAGTGTATAATAAAAGGAATCATTCACATCTGGAGCACAAATGCTGCAGGGCAACACACACACAATAAGCAGTGTGTACATGTACAAAAGTAATGCATGTGTCATGATTCAACATGATCAAGTAATGCATAATTCATTCAGAGCACATAAGTGTAGACAGGTCTTTGTTTTTGAATGTGTGCATGCTAGCGGACTCTCACAGTGAGTGCAGCAGCTGATCCAGTATGGAGCTGTATCTGTGAAGCGTGTCTGAGGTGTTTCAGCTGTAGTTTCTGCAGTAGTCTGCTGGGGGCGTGTTGTGCTCGCTCATATCCAGTGTCCGTTAGGCTGTCTGTCCTCAGAGAGAGGTCTGCTCAGAGACTTCAGCTCACAGCGCTCATGCATCTGCACACATTCACAGGATCTATTGTGTGGATCTCTTCATTTATCCAAAAACACATCATTACAGTTCACACGTACAATCAGTACACCTCTTCTGTAATTAACATGTTTTTAATTCAAATTCATATTGATATTTTTAGGGAGCGTAAAGTGAAATATGTCAAGGTGATGCAACTGCTCTGATATCAGTGAAAAAGAAAGGTTAGGTTTATTAATATTTATAGATAAGAAAATATATAGAAAAAATATCACTGAAAAGTTTCGGTAACACTTTACAATAAGGTTCATTAGTTAACATGAACTAAGAATGAACAATACTTCCACAGCATTTATTAATCTTAGTTAATGTTAATTTCAGCATGCATTATTAAAATCTCAAGTTGTGTTTGTTAACATTAGTTAATGCACTGTGAACTACTAACAATGAACGACTGTATTTTGATTAACTAACGTTAACAAAGATGAACAAATAGTGTAATACATGTATTGATCATTGTTTGTTTCATGTTAGTTGTTACCAAAGTTTCTTTCACTGCTTATTAATGCTTGGATAACATTGTCGTCTAAATCAAAATCATGTGAGGCAGCCAGTATACAAAAACAAGCAGAAAAAATCATAAAACAGGAGATGACATGCCATGGGATCCCTGCAGACCCTCGTAACTGTGTCGAGGTCATGACAAGGCAAGCTCGGTTCAGATTGTACAATATCACACAGACTCCATAACGTAATATTGTTTATGAATTTATATTTGATTATATATTCATGCGCTGCTAAAGGTGGACGGGTGGGGTGAGGCGTAGGGCTGCTCGATTATGGCAAAAATCATAATCACGATTATTTTGCTCAGCATTGTGATCACAATTATTTAACACGATTATGAGTGGGCCATATGACCAAAACTTTATATGAGTGATTTATTTAAATATATATGTGACCCTGGACCACAAAACCAGTCTTAAGGGAGATCTATACATCATCTGAAAGCTGAATAAATAATCTTTCCATTGATGTATGGTTTGTTATGATAGGACAATATTTGTAAATCTGGAATCTGAGGGAGCAAAAAAATCAAAATATTGAGAAAATCACCTTTAAAGTTGTTCAAATGAAGTTCTTAGCAATGCATATTACTAATCAATAATTAAGTTTTGATATATTTACGGTAAGAAATGTACAAAATATCTTCATGGAACATGATTTTTACTTAATATCCTAATGATTTTTGGCATAAAAGAAAAATAGATAATTCTGACCCATACAATGTATTGTTGGTTATTGCTACAAATATACCTGTGTTACTTATGACTGCTTTTGTGCTTCAGGGACACATGTTTTCTGTAAATAATATTGCTATGACATCTACATTTTAGCCACCAGTGAAATTTCACAATTCTCAATACCACAGCAGAATACTACAGTAACTAATATTAATAAAACAAACAAACAAAAGTCTTCAAAATTATTGAAAATGCTTAAACTGTCTGTGATAATAAAGTAAAGTACAAATACAATAGAATAAAAAGATACAAATGGAACAAACTGTACTTTAAGGTTTTTTTAATGCAAGTCTAAATTATTCAATTAACAGCCTACAACAGAAATGAATAATCAGATGTAAAATAAAAAAGCATAGTCTTCACTGTAAGAATTAATCTTTCTTTGTTTCTTATTGAAGCTACAAATGTTCTTCAGTCAAGAGCAGTGAGTGATTTTCTTGTTTGATTAATATTAAGCAGGAATATTAGGCTGCTGTCACTTTAAGAGCCGCACGGATGCAATTTACTGTCACACACGTATTTTCAAGTTCATTTATTACATAACCGACGAGGGTTTACGTGCATAATCACTAAGCGCCACATTTAGACAACATTTTGCGTGTATTTGACGTGTATTTAGGTGCAGACTTTGAGCTTGACTTCACATGACCGTGTTGTGTTCAGTCTCTGAGCGCATCACAGAAATCCTCACGCTTTTAAAAACATGAATAAATCTAATACACTTTAATAAATCAAGCATGTCCCGTTTTGCAAAAGTCACGTTACATGCTGATTTGCACGTGAAATTGGGCTTTTATGGAGCAGGGAAAGCGCACCGCTGGAATGGGGCGCAATAATCATTATCTCCATTACTGTATTTTCATAATCATTGGAGGCATTATTTCGATTAATTACACGGCCCTAGTGAGTAATGGTTGTGCTCCTTCAGTTCACAGTGCGACGGTGAACAGCCTGTCCTTCCATCCGTCTGGAAACTACCTGATCACGGCCTCCAGTGACTCCACGCTGAAGATCCTGGACCTGCTGGAGGGCCGACTGCTGTACACGCTCCACGGCCATCAGGTGACCTCTGACACGAGCCCACTCTCGTTCTGTGCTGTCTTCAGACTGCGTCTCAGTGCAGCTGTGTTGTGTAGTATGTGAAGCTGCTCTGCATCATCTCCTCTCACACAGAAACATGATGTATGCGCAAGACAGAGCTGTTTACGTAAGCTGAACATTGACCTCACCACTACTTTTCAATGAACTTGATCAGTAAAATTATAGGGCTTCCATGATACAGAAAACACAGAAGGAATCATGGGATCATAAAAATGGAATTTGCAACACGGAATGCCACGGAAATTGTCAAATTTTGGATGAATAAATCGCGATATGGACTAGAATCTGTAAATATTAAGCTGCAAGAAGACTATTTAGATATGAATCCTGCATGTTCTGTGCGTCTCTGTGTGAATGAATGACGCAGACGCATGGTTTTGTTTACTACACACATAATGAAGCATGTGACGTCTCACTAAATGAGGACTTAAATACACGAACAACATCTCCAGAACTGCTCCGAGAGTCACTTCATGAGCATTTTACCATTTCATTTGAGAAAAACTACCATCACATCAAATACAAACAGAAAACCCATCAAAACAAAAATTCAGTTTACTTGAAGAAATCGTGACAGAAATATATTATTATTGTGCAGTAGACTGTATATACTACTACTACTACTGCTCATAATAATTATTAAAACTTTATTTTTTAAGGAATAATAACACTATATTTCTTCCATGTTTGAATTTTAATATTAAACCCTCTTTGTTTGACAAAAAAAAACAAAGTTTAATGTTCATTTGATTAAAAGATAAATTAAATTAATGTTTTATGCCTTCATTTAATAACCAGAAAAAAATTCAAATACACAACACAGTATTTCTGAAAAAAAAAAACATTTCATAGGACTATTGTAAAACTAAATTTGAATACAGTAAGTTGTTTTTATGCATTCAAACAATAAACATGCAGGGTAACACTTTAGTATAGAGATCAATTCTCACTATTAACTAGTTGCTTATTAGCATGACTATTATTAACATATTGGCTGTTTATTAGTGCATATAAAGCACATATTCTATGAGCATATTCTACATCCCTCATCCTGACCAATACCTAAACTTAACAACTACCTTACTATCTATTAATAAGCAGCGAATTAGGAGTTTATTGAGGCAAAAGTCATAGTTAATGATTTGTTAATAGCAAGAACTGGACCTTTAAATAAAGTGTGACCACATGCGTAAACACAGAATTTGGCAACAATAAAACAGAACATAAGAAAAATAAAACATTGCATAGGGCTCTAAAAATTTAATTTTTATGAAACTTTTAATAAATTTGTTAAATTGTATAAGTTTCAGGATTTGCATTAATTAGACATGCTTTTTGATTAATACAATGTAATTTAACCATTAAAAAGGAGTCCAGAAAAATTAAAATGAAGAAAAAAAAAAAAGATATATATAAAAATTGTTTTGAATTTGGGCAAAAATTACACTGAATTCATAAGGCCCCCAAATGAGTAGTTTTGGGCGCCCTTCTTGCTGCACTAAATCAATAGGCACATTATCACATGATGCACATAGAGATTTGGTGCTATGACAAGGTCATGGCTTGATTTGCAGTGTATGTCGCTTTGGATAGAAGTGAATGTCAAATGAATACATGTAAAGAAATGCTTAAAATGTGAGTTTAATCTTCAAGGCACTTCACATGACCAGGTTATAAAGCGTTTGTGAAACATGCCTTTGTTTAATGGGTCAAAGTGTATGTTGCCCTGCTCTCGTTCTGCAAATGAATGAATTAATCACATCGCAGAAGTGATGATGATCTGTTCATTATACCAGCACTGTTGTATTTTCTCTTCAGTGGAGCGTTGGCTAAATCAGTCCTGTCCTAAGAGTATTAAAAACTGACCGCCTACCCATTGACGTGAGTCATATACAGAACAAACCTGAATGCGGTTAGCGTTACAGTGTAGCGAGCGCCTGCTAGCATCAGTGGGAGTGAGATGAGTGAATAACCTCAGCCTTCAACACAAACACACCGAGAGCTGAAAGAAGCTGGAAATAATGCAGTTGGTGAGGAATGGAGCGCTGTGATTGGACGGTCAGCCTGTTCCTTGCACTCAAGTCTGCTAGAAAAGGTGGTTTGGGGTGGATTGGCATACAATTCCACATTGCTGTGAACCGCTATTGTTATGTTTGCATGCTCCTGCTCGCTTATTATTGCGTGAAGCATTTCTCTTTGCTGCTAGTCTCCAAATAAATGATCTTCAGAGAGCAGCTGGCATTCGTCTCATCAGCAGCGATGTGTCTGCGGAGGTGTTTTTGTGGTAAATCCCAGCACTTAACTAGCTGCTGCTAGTGCTCACACCGATGACGGTTCAGACTCAACGAGGAAAAGAGACCTGCGGGATTGGAGCTGAACTCACGTTTGGACCTTCGAGATGCTCGCTGACCATCAGTGGCCTATTTGTGGATCGGTCTCTGACACACTTATGGCCTTTGGGGCTGATTCGAGGGTCTCCGTGCCATCTGGTGTCCCATCTGGACTGTGAAGCGCTTGTGTTGGCCTCTCCTGACTGACCTCATCTTCCTACACGCCTGTTGCGTAACTTCCCACTGAAAGGCTCTCGTTCAGTCCACACTCACCACATTCAGAGCCTGGTGTTGTTTTCCCAGCAGTCTGTTTGGCTTTTAAATGAGAGGTTCACCAGCACCTCCAGCTATTCCAACACTAGTAGCTTAGGTTTATGAGAGACAGCTTTTCAGCTTGTATTCCATCTTCTTTCAGCGTTTGTTTGGAAATCACATGTAAACGTGCCTTTCCTCCATCTCATACTGGTCAGCTGGTTTCATTGTGGTCCAGTCTATGATGTGTCCACTGAGAGAGATAAATCAATCCAGTATGTGTTTTAGTTCTTAAACTTGCTGGATATTGCATACCTAAACACAGCATGCAAACAGCTTTGTAAGCAGTGATGAGTTGCAGCTCATTATCACATTAGTTCCTCTGCAGTGGCTTCCTTGAGGGTACGATTGGTTTCGCTGGAAACATGCTGTTTGCAGTTACACACGCGCTTCATCAGGTGAATGGGAAAGTGTCATTGGTGCATTGCATTGGATGCAAAATTCACTTTTACATGTTGTTAGAACTGAAATGTGTGTTGGCAGTGTTTGTACACAACCACCCTATAATGATAAAAATCCACTCGGTGTTTTTTTTTTTTTAATCCCAATAAATGAATAACCCCTTTCTCATATCAAGCCGATCTCACACAGACCACGATTATGGACCCTGAAGTTTTTTTATTTTTTTTATTTATATACATTTATAACACTATTCTTTGCATTATACTGTATTACCTTTGCATTAAATTACAAAAATAAAAATAAAAAATGTTAAAGCTAATGTGAGGGTGTTTCTAATGCAGCTTCTTTGGGAGGGATGGTAAATTTGGCCTCGTTTACACTGCAGGTCTTGATGCTCAATTCTGATTTGTTGCCTATATCCGATTTTTTTTGGCTGTCCGATTACACATTCTTTCAATTGTGACCCATATCCGATTCATGTGTTTACACTTGCCATACAATCTGAAGCATCCCGCATGCATTGTTGTCATTTACCGCCTCACGTGCTTCCTCCGAGAATAATGTGACCTGTGCTGACAAAACCAGTCCAGCAAATTTGAAAAATTATTTATTTTCACATTCTCCATTAAAATACTTTATGATTTATTGGAATCGGACAAAAAATGACTGCTAAACCCGTTTAAAGTCGATATCAGTCAGGTTGATTATGAGAAAGATTAAAGTTTTCCTCCAATTATTTTCTTATTAATAATTAGGCTACTATATTAATAATCACAATATAGCTGTTTTTTTTATTTTATCTTTCCTATTATAAATGCAGAAACAAATAGCCTAGAAAGAAACAAATAATGCATTACCTTTATCATTTTACATCTAAACAAAAGCATTCATATAGCCTACGAAAAACAAATGATCAAATGTAAAACTCACTTCAGTGTGTTCA
Source organism: Schizothorax lantsangensis (assembly GCA_027422415.1). Lineage (NCBI taxonomy): Eukaryota > Metazoa > Chordata > Actinopteri > Cypriniformes > Cyprinidae > Schizothorax > Schizothorax lantsangensis. The sequence continues at coordinate 2,096,180 of CM049847.1, read as the reverse complement.
TTACAAATAAATTGATTATTAAAACTACAAAAGCAAATGAAGTGCTACGAGTGATTCCTTCTTTTATTTTATTGATAGATAACATTGAGACAGACGGCCTACTGTAATGCACGAATCATATAAAGTTACTCATCAGATGTTTTCCCCATCAGTTCCCCAAGCGTTCACTGAAGACAGAACAGCTTATGATTGTGGGAATACTGAAATACTGTAATTCTGTGTATTTATCGGGATCGCGCGCCGTTATGCACGCTCTTCAGATGACAGTCAGCACGAGAAGCGAGCGGAGAAAAGGTAATCCTCTCAGAAAAGATACAATTAAACATACTTTACTATTACTATTTGGAGCATTGGGATCGCTAAACGAGGGCTTAATTAACAATTTTTTGTGAAAACCTAAAATTCGACTAAAATCGACATTTCATTCATTTCTTTTTTTTGCCTGTAGCTCAAAATAGCCCGTGCGCATTTACACTCATTTTGCCAGCATGGGTCCCATATAACGTCATTAAACCACGGAGAAGTACCAAATTGTCACAGTTTTAATGACCTACAGAACGAGATGCCTCAGAAAATCCGATCTGCCTGTTTACATGACAGTCGCATTGGCACATATCTGATTTATATCCAATTTATTTCCACATATTGATGAGGCCTGAAACCGATCTCGAAATATCCGAATGCATGCGTTTTTTTCCTGTTTACACTGTCATAGAACAGATCTGATCTGTGTCACATATGAGCAAAAAAATCTGAATTGGGTCACATTTAACTGACAGTGTAAACGAGGCCTTTTTTGACTGCCGTTATCAGCCTCTCTCAATTTTTTTCCTTTTATTGAAAGTCGTGAAAACACTATCGTGGAGTTTTTCTTTTGCTATTTGAGCACATGCGAATGCAAAAAATATATTTGTGGTACTCTCCCATTCACTGCTCTTCAAGTTAACCCAACTATGATGACTTCCGCTGCTGAGAAACACAGACATGTGTACGTAATGTGCATGTACGAAAGTAAATATTTGAATCGGTTCTCAGAGTTTAGGGTACATAATCAGTACTCTGAGAATCTGCAGTCTGACTGAATTAATTGAGATAGTTAGATGCTGTAGTTGAGTAGGAGTGCACTAACATCCAACTGTCCTGTGAACGTGACTGATGCATTACAGTGATGATCAGATGAACCATGTTTTCACTCCAAAGGCTAAATCTCATGCTTCTAGGAAAGTCTGTACTTCACAAGCGTGTCGCTGTCAGTGTGAACAGCCCGTAAGTGTTTACCGGGTTCTTGTAGTCATTAGCAAGTGTCTGTCTCGCGAGAAACTGTCATTAGCTGTATCAAGTATGTCTTGGCTCTGATAAGATCAGCAGGTGCTGCTAGCGTGCTACATGCTAACACACGACACACAGGGTGAATGTTGTGTCTGCGAGTGCTAGCCTGTTAGTCAGCAGCAGAGTCTGTCTCTCACATGTGCTCTGTTTGTGGCTTTACCCGCCAGATTCACCAGTTGATATGTTTACCAGTGTTTGGTGCACAACAAAACACACCAGCTAGCGTAAGGAACGCTGCATCTAAGATGCATGAAATCATTTTACAATGAGCTGTTAGTCTGAAGCCCCTGCAATCTGAAGAAAGGCCTAATGTTTACCTTTACTGTCACCGTCCCACCAGCGGAACGCCTAAGTTTACTTCAATTTATTACCATTTAATCCTAATATAATCATGGCATACTGTATATCGTTGGAAAGGTTTAAGACTCCTACATAGATATTTTACCACTGTTTGTTGTTAAAGGTTATGTGGGAACAGTAATAGATTAATTTATGACAAGAGTGCACCTCAAAACATACGGTATACATCATAACAGGAGTTCTGACCTTTGTCACAAAAAGTATTTTTCGTTTCCTTTTTCCCTATTACATGTTTTAGTAATCAACAAAAATTATGTATCATTTGAAAGCTTAAAACCTCAAAATTCATCCTGTGAAAGCCATTTTGAAATCAGACATTGTGTTACCATGGAAATCCTACTTTAAAATCTTTTTAGCAGGCTCCTCCCCCTTAGTGGGAGGAGTCATATTCCAAATGTATTACAGTCTTTTAGAATATTTTTTTTTTATAATCTTGACAAAATACATATCGTTGGAAAGGTCTGATTCTCAAGATTTCATATTTGGTGATAAAGTAATATTGAGAGAGAAAATGATACATTTGTGACACAAAAATGCATTAAAAAAGTTTGGATGGCACCCGGTGGCTATTTGTGGTATAACGCCTAAACAAAATTGCATAGGAACCTCCGTTTTTTTATCAACTTCAAATTTGGAGCACAACTTATTTAGACACATGGCTGTAATTTTATATCAATTTAGGATTAAAACCTATTTTGTAAAATATTTATTTTACATAAAATAAAATAAAAATAGTACAGTACATTTTCTTTACAGTAAATTTAAACGTCTATAACTTTTTTGTACTTTAATTTTTTGAAATGATTTCACTTCTGCAATAATCTGCTGATTGTCGTCTTTAAAAAGAGATCAACCTTAGTATTCAAAAGTATTGAATTAAGCATGAATTACAACAATTTAAGTTTGAATAGTGCACTTTCACAGCTGTGTTCAAAAGGAGGGGGGGGGGTTGACAGTTAAGAGCAGGGGTCATCAAACTTGATCCTGGAGGGCCGGTGTCCTGCAGAGTTTAGCTCCAACTTGCCTCAACACACCTGCCTGGAAGTTTCAAGTATACCTAAGACCTTGATTAGCTGCTTCAGGTGTGTTTGATCAGGGTTGGAGCTAAACTCTGCAGGGACACCGGCCCTCCAGGACCGAACTTGGTGACCCCTGGTTAAGACGTTAATTAGATTAAGTTTTTTATGTCTGAGTATGTGTGAGTGAAGACAAAACTCAGTGCCATGTTGTTAGTGTGTTGTAGGTGCTGGCCGAGGTTTAGTTGCTCAAGTGTTCTTACTGGTTTTAAGTGTGTGGCTACGCTGTTGTTAGATGGTAGCTAGAACGTTCTGGGTGATTACTATGTGATTCTGTACCATCTGATCTGAAATCTTTATTATTTTTTATGCAAAAGATTACAATTAAGCTGTATTAAAAGAGCATTTTACCATATTTAGTGAAAGATGGGTGTTCTGTGTAAATATGGGAAGGCTACATTAGCCAGGACCATACATTGCAACTATTTCTGAAATATTTGTGTGCACCAGTGCAAGTGACACGTAAGGGTGTGTGATATTGACAAAAAAATCATATCTTGATATTTTCTGGGTGTTATCGGTAACGATAATTAGATGATATTTTGCTGAGTGTGTTATTGTGCTGGTATCTTAAGGACTACCGTGGACAGCTGACTCCTAAAGATTTTGATATTCTTCATATTCTGTGTGGTGATCAGTTTACAGCAGTAATAGAAATTAGTCTTTACCATTTATGGGCATTTTTACCTTTATAAAGCCATTTTTTTCTAAAAGTGTGCATCATCTGTTGAGTCAAAATCTTTGCATTTAATCAGTCAATTATAATAATAAGACATTTGGGCTGTTACCAGTATCAACAAAGTTCATCTTTGCAATGCAGAGCTGCATCTGAAGTGGCATTTAGATGCATTTACACACTGTTTAATGCAGGACATGAATGCATTCAACCTGCAGTTACAAATGCATTAATAATGTTTGATATTTTAAACATAAAACATTGAATACTGAAATTTAAAATTATTTAAAAAATGAAAAGATACTTTAAATGTGAAATTAAAACCTCAAGTAGGTGTCCGCAATAGGGTGCTCCGATTGATGGGGTATAGATCACTATCGGCCGATACTGTCCACTGTCTGGTGTGGGTGAAATAATTATAATGCTGAAGGTGAGGTACAATTCATATTTATTTATTTATTAAATAACATATAAAGTAATTTGAAACTTTCTGTGAGACATCATTTCATAAACAGCCTGTGTGAATCACCGCGAATCGGTTGAGTGAATGTTTCAATGACTCATTAATAAAGACAATCCCTTGCTTTGTTCTTAAATCGAATCAGCTGTTTGTTTGTTTTTTATTGATTGAATGGATGATTCAGTAATAACTGTGACTTACTGCTGGCGGTTTTCGTTGTTTCAGTTTCGTTGTTATATTTCAAACATTAATCTCATAACATTATGCAATTGTAGTTTGCAGTGTAAATGCATTCATGCCACTTCAGATGCAGATTCTGTGCCACATCTGCAGTGCAAAGAAGGGGCAAATATCACAGCGTAATGGGAAAGTTAGTTTCTGCTATTGATCAGAAGGTGTTCCTAAAGCACAAGAGCTCCAAGTGTGAGCACAGATCATTTTAACCCACTTTTGTACATAGTTAGCATGTTTTACTCTAGACTTACCCCACATTTGATTGCCGCAGTGGTGTTGTTGAGGGCATCTCTGAGTATGTGTGTGAATATAGGCTACATGTTACAGACGTGTTGAGCAGAAGACCTGTCCTACGCCACACCTCCACCTGTTTACATTCCTCATTTTCATCTGCTGTCATCTGAACCTCTCCGTCTCTGTCTCTCCTCTTTTGACGTGGCTTTAGTCTCTTCAGGCCGGAACGAGTTCAGTCTCGGCATGTTAAAGCATACCTGTGGACATGCAGTGACAATGGCACACTACGCTGAAGCAGATGGTTTTACTCTGCTTTACTCTGTTAAATCTACTCCTATAAGTGTGAATAACGTGTTACTCAGATGACAAACTGAGGTGGTGCCAAGCATACATTAGCGTTAACTGTCTTCTTGTTCAGATCAGCTGAATGTCAGTCATGGTGGAGCAAGTGTTTGAAGAGGGTCTTGTTAGTTCAGCTATTGATATGTTTATAGCAGGTGTCTGAATAACAACACATCTGGTTTAATGTCACAGACGCTTAAAGAAACTATCACCCCGTTTAGTACTGATGTTTGTTACCTCCACAGTAACACACCGAGCCTCGTTCATGAAATATGATTTATACAGTAAACACGCTTCTCAAAAGACAATATGTATTATATATTCAGTCTGGTTCTGGAGGTTTGGTTTGGTGATCACCCGTGGTCTGATTAAGATTTATCTTCCTTACTGCTCCTCTCTGTCTGATTAATTATCCTTGTTTTGTAGAACAGCAGTACAAGAAAAATCTCCTTCCACTTCAGTTTTCATAGGCCACATTCCCTCACATTTCAACTATAATTTTTTTTTTAAATGTTATTAGTTATTGTATTATTATCATTTAAACAAAATAAACATCAATAATAAATGATAAATAATAAACCGCCATAATACTATTATTTTACAAAATAAAAAGTGAGTATTTGTGAAAAATACAATTACTCTAATATTTACATTTTCATGTTTTTATTTTTCCTTTTTATTAATTTTCTTCATTTTCAAAACTAAAATCATCAAGCTTTTATTTAGGTGGGTGGCTGGCAAATTAGTTTATGCGCTGCCAGTTTTAGACTTAAAGGGATAGTACACCCAAAAATGAAAATTCTGTCATCATTTACTCACCCTCAAGTAGTTCCAAACCTGTATGAATGTGTTTGTTCTGCTGAACACAAAGAAAGATATTCTGAAGAATGTGGGAAACAGAGCAGTTCTGGGGCACCATTGACTTCCATAGTATTTTTTTTCCTACTATGGAAGTCAATGGTGCCCCAAAACAGCCTGGTTACAAACTTTCTTCAGAATATCTTCCTTTGTGTTCAGAACAAACACATTCATACAGGTTTGGAACTACTTGAGGGTGAGTAAATGATGACAGAATTTTCATTTTTGGGTGAACTATCCCTTTAAGTATGTCACTGTGTAAATAAACAGTGTTTCAGATTCTCAGATGGGCTCCATTCACAGTGAATGAATTAGGGTACATTTACACGACACAGTGTAAAAAGGAAAAGTTTTTCCTTTGTGATGTTGAGAAGTTTCACATCCAGTAGGGCTGTGACGTGAGGAAATTTTCCACTGGTTAATCGATGTGTGATAACACCGGGATCACCTTTGCTTTTAAAGTGCCGTGTGCGTTTTACTTTCGCTTTCGAATTAGCGGCTATTCGGTGTCAACAAAATACAACGTCAAACTCATTTAGCCTATATTTTAATCATAGAACTTTTATTAACAAAACAAATAAAAACACACCATGCTGTATGGCTAATATAAGTCAAGTCACCTTTATTTATATAGCACTTTTAACAATACAGAGTGTGTCAAAGCAGCTTTACAGTATCAAATAGGAAAATAGTGTCAATAATGTAAAATGACTATAGTAAACATTCGATTTTCAGTTAAAGGCATTTCATTATTGAATTCAGTGATCTCATCGTCCAGCTCAGTTCAGTTTAAATCGTATCTGTTCAATCAAGTCGACGATATCGCTGGAAATGAAAACTAAAAATCAGCAAACACTGTGAAACCAAATAAATTAGAAACATAGATAGTTTATTAGCAAAACAAATAAGAAAGCTTGGAGACACGGCATACAGCTTCATGTAAAATAATTTACACAAAAGTAATAACTAGTAAAAACCAACCTAAAAATAAGAAACTAATGTTTAAAAAAACTTCCAAAATCCCAGTAGATAAACGGCAAAGTCAACAGGCTTTTCAAAATAAAAACATATTTCCAAACAGACACTTTTGCATTTCGTTTATAAACTAAATCTTGTCTTTCTCACATCACTCTTCTTGTCAGCTCAACTCTCCTCACGTGATGAATTGAGCGCTGCATTGAGCAGCCGCGTTCAGTTTTTTATTGTAGTGTCTGTTCTCTAACTGAACTAAAGTATTTTTATTACTATAAATAAAATCAAAACGACGGTGCCGCGGTGGGCAAGTGATGTAACTGCTGTTGCGGCTTAAAAACGGTATTACCGTAAACACAGACTATCGCAGCAAGCCTCGTGTGTATAGGAGACAACATTGTCAAAATGATCCCAGTTCACACGGATCTGTAGAAACAACTAATAACGCTCATTACGCTCTTTATTCACACCAAGCCAGTAGCTGACGCTGTCACTTAATAATGAAACTCACCATTCCACATAATACACATGTGCACGATGTGATCGCGTCACAAATTCACATTTTCATAGTTTACATGTAGACGATAATGGTATTATTTTCAAAAACTTTCACTTTTAAACACTTTTTTTTTTTTTTTTTTCAAACCCCAAAATGCCGTTGTCATGTAAATGAAGAGCCATTTAATTTTCAACTAAGTTTTTAGTTGAAAACAGTGTCGTGTAAATCAGGGGTTCCCAGCCTTTTTTACTCCGGGGCCCCCCTCCTTCTCCGGTCAATTTTGCAAGGCCCCCCTGACATTTTCTCTTATACTGTACTTCTGCAGCAGAGAGAAAAGGGTTTATTTTTAAACTTTTTTTATTAACCAAAACATTTGTTTTGCCTTATTATTATTCTACTGCATGTCATAAAAAAAAACTTTCAAACAAACTTTAAATTAAAGCTATACTTCATAACTTAAAAGGAAACCTCTGCTCAATTCTAACTTTTTAAAATAATATAAATGCTATAAACCTATATAAAATAATATAAACCTGCCATACAGGACAACAGGGAGATGCCAAAAGACCACTACACCTGTCCCATTGAACTGGACTGACTGAAAATATAGCCTACTGTTTGTATCCATTAAAAAAAATAAACATACAAATGAAAAATACAGCAAATAAATTTTTAGTCTGTTGAAACACATCGATCTGAAGACGGGATCAGCAGTTCCTCCGTCAGAGCGCGTCTGATGCTCACATGTCTATAACAAGCCTCACAAGATCCTCCTCTATGGGTGAGCATCCATTATACAACACGCACAGGATATTAATTTAGACAACTACGCAAATATTGAAATTTCACACAAAGGGATCAGAGCCCCGAGAGCGCGCAGTTTGTGAATCATATAATGCGTGCCTAATGTACGACTCTGATACACAGGAGTGTCATAGGCTACATTAGGCATGCGCAAGTTCGTTATTATTACTCTAATCGTCTTTACCTTTACATTAGCGTGACGGTTTGCTTCATACAGCCCAGAGATGTAGTTTGCGTGCAGCGGTTGGAAGTTTTGAGCCGATGTTCAGTCTGTATTTAACAGTGCGATGAGGCTTGCTGCGCCGAGTCCGAAGCAATCAATCACAGAGCACGAGAGAGGCCGTGCTTTGATTATTTTAATTTAACACATTAATAATGAAATTAAACAATTATAGGATAATATTTAAATTAATTTTAAGCCATCTCGCGGCCCCCTTGGAGGATCACTGAGGCCCCCTAGTGGGCCGCGACCCCCCGGTTGGGAACCCCTGGTGTAAATGACCCCTTATACAGTATTGTGATTAATATATAAGTAATATAAGTAAGTAGTCTGAACTTATTTACACAGCGCAATTCAGTGCATCCCTGACCCTGACTACAAACTACAAAATGGACAAAAACAATGAAAGCTCAAAGTCCTCAGGAATGCTCTGCTATATTCCTTCTGAAGCCAAAATGATACTTTTATGAGAAACAGAATCAAATTTCAGTCATTATTAACTGATCGAAACAACATGATAGAGAGTGAATAATGACAGAATTGTTATTTATTGGTGAACTAGTCTGAAATTCACATCTGTCCTCACTGATAAGATGCTTAGAAGCAGAGAGTTTGTGAAGATGTGACGCTGCATTATGGGTGATTTAGGCCAGATTGACCTGGTTGTGTTGTGTGCAGATCCCACACACTGATCTCTGCTGACTGCGGTGCATCTGAGGACGTGATGTGAGGTGTTGCTTCACTGACTCACTGTGACTCACTGAACCTCTGATGAATCCTCAGCAGTCCAGCCAGTGGATCCTCAACATCTTCAACATTACACTCCAGAACCCTTACGCATGACTGGAGATCTCTTCATTTATTACTCAAACTATTAGTCATATTAATAACTGTGAAATAAAGCAGTTTGGAATATGCCACATTCTATGATTTATTCAATATGCTAGATTTAATAAGACCTCCTGCAGTCGCTAATTCTATCCCTTAAAACCCCTCTCGAGCTAGTCTTAGTCTGCTCACTGCTCCTAGAGCTAAATTAAAACAGAGGAGAGCTGTTACTCGCCCTAAACTCTGAAACAGTTTACCATTCAGGTCCACACCTACTTTATAGATTTTTAAATCTTTACTCAAAACTTTAATGTCCCTTGGTGACTTACCTTTGCATTTGACTTGTTGGCAATTTTGGATACTTTGTTATACCAACAATACCTTTGTTTTGATTTCCTTTTACCTGTTATTTATTCTACTGATGCTGTAAAGCACATTGGTCAGCTGTTGCTGTTTTTATGGTGCTATATAAATAAACTAAACTTGAACTTGAAACTTAAAACTTGTCTTTTATAATCAAAATTATATATTTAAATGTTTTATTCATAACAAAATAATTTCTGTATGTCTTAATTTGGCCTGAATGTTACTCTACACCCTTACCTTATTTAGAAAATGCGGAACCATGAATATGCTAATTAGCCCCGCCTCCACTCAATCCCAGCAGCTCAGACCTGCTCCACTTCCACTACACAATGGCAGGCGGACATATCTGATAAACTGTTATGGGAGAGTGAATCTGTGAGTGAATATATTCATATTCTGAATGGATTGTTAAGCTTAGAAATTGTGCAGAGCGCTCCCTTTATAATCACTAAAAAACTGCCACTCATCTTAGTTCATCGTCATCTCACAGAGTTCCTTTATAACCAGTGAAGCTCTACACTGCACACTGAATCTCTTATTTACACCCTGTATACACACGGTATGTTATAGTGAGAGGATTCACAAGCGTGCATAACTCAGCGCTGGTGAGTGGATTCTGATTGGCCACTGCGTTCATGAATAAGCAGATCTGTCTATGATTGGCGACATTGCTCAATGCTGCAAAAACACATTGTGAATAGAAACCTTTGACCAGTGGTGATAATGATATATAAAGCCCTGTCCTGCATGTTGATGGGAAATGTTGCACGTTTGTGATGGTCGGAAAGGGAAGTGCATTTTTGAGACTGTAGTTTCAATGAGAAAAAACTCAGCAATGCTTGTTGACTGATGAATTCGCACATGGTTGTCTGTTTGATGTTTGTAATACGTGTAAGCAATGTTAAAAACTTAATTAGAGTATTAATGTGAATGTGTGTAGCGTTTATATGCATGCACTGTGCCAGTTGTGTGGGTGGAGTGTGTGTGTGTCAAAGCCCGTGTCTGCTTTGTGTTCTCTGCCTAAATTTAACCTACTCTCTTCAACCAAAGTCAATATGGCATCATGACGCTGTAATTTTCCTCCTACAGACTGGCCAAGGCTTTTCTGCTCCTCTCCTCTGGCACTGATAGTTGTGTGTAGAGGGAAACGACTGGCGTCTTACTGCTTATTTTCTTTTAACCAAATTATTACAGTGCAACCCAAAGTAGTTTTCAAAGGCCATGACTTAGTTTCTTCTGTGGGATGTAGGAGATGTTTAGAAGAATGTCCAAGCTGCAGTTTTCCGTGTCACGGCAGGCATCTCTGGTATTCCTCCAGAACTGAACGCTGCTGTTGTGCTTGTTTGTAGGGTCCGGCCAGCTGCGTGTCCTTCTCGAGGACCGGAGACTTCTTCGCCTCCGGAGGTGCAGATGAACAGGTGAGCTCATGTGTTATCTGCTCAGACGTGAGTGTTGGGCTGTGCTGTGTGCGTCGTGTTGATGTTGTGACCTGCTGCAGGTGATGCTGTGGAGGACTAACTTTGACAGCGTGGATTACAGTGAGGTGCTGGAGCAGAAAGGATCTCGAGATGAGAAAGCTTCGGTTCACAGCAGCTATAGAGGGCCGTCAGCACAGGTAAGATGATCACATGATCACCTCTCCACAGGTGTTTGCTTCACTTATAATGCCACTATGAGTGCAGAGTAGGGGTGTGCGATATATATCGTCTGTGATAATATCGTAAGTGTTGTTTTAGCGATGTGCAATTTGACATTATCGAGTATTTTGCAAAAACCAATCAAAACACCCCTACAGAGTGCACACATTCATTACATGAAGACTAGAGCACATGTGCATTTAGAGTGTGTTCTTTCACTGCATGATTCAGTCTAATAAAATGCATTAGGAATGATCACAAAATTCAAGATATGTGTACATATATCCTTTCATATCGTTAAAATTACACGAAGAGTGCTGTTTTTTGTTCAAAAATAAGCATGATTGTGATATTGATTTTATACAACAGTTCAATAAACAATAAGTTAATATTAAGAGACTTACGTTTTAGACACCATATTGCCTGTTTTTGCTCCATCGTCCTTTTTGAGTCTGAGCAACATGACGGTGTTTCGTTCCTGAATGAATCGTTTAAATGATTCGGTTCAGTCTCAATGACTCACTTGTTAACAGTGACTTGCTGACACCTGTCTGGCGGTTTTAATTTCACATTTAAAGTATCTTTTCATTTTAAAATAATTTCAAAAATCAGTATTCAATGTTTTATGTTTAAAATATCAAAACATTATGCATTTGTAAGATAATGTGTGTGATAATCCCTGTGAGCTGCATTAAACAGTGTGTAAATACATCTAAATGCCATTCAGATGCAACTTCTGCAAAGATTAATTCATTTTGTTGATACTGGTTTCATTTGTTTGGTAACAGCCTAAATGTCTTATTATTCTAATTGACTGATTAAACTGAACAATTTGACTCAAAAGATGCACTCTTTTAGAAAAAAAATGCTTTATTAAAGGTAAAATTGCCCATAAAAGGTAAAAATCAATTTAAACTTGTATGAAAATATTAATTTCTATCACTGACCACACAGAATATGAATAATATCAAAAACTGCAGCTGTCCACTGTAGTCAGATATCAGCACAATAACACACTCAGCAAAATATTGTCTAATTATCGTTATCGACAATATCCCCAAAATATTTGAGATATAATTTTTTTTCAATATCGCACACCCCTAGTGCAGAGTCCTCAGCTTCACTCGACTATCACATACTCAAAGATCTCATGCCAAATTAAAGCTTTAAAAAAAGAAATCACACTTTTGCAAGTGAAGACAAATCTATCTTGTAACTGAGTGTTTCCTGCACCTCTGCTGAATCTGCAGCACCGCTGCTATATATAGTTTAGCTGAGTTGTGAACTTGTGAATACTGTATGAGAGAGACTTGAAATCAACAGTAAAACACTTTCTAACACTGACTGTACTCAGAAACTTTAACATGCAACACAACATGCGGTCTAACTCAAGATGAGTCAGTGAATCAGTCAGAAGTGGACACAGGAGTCATTGATATGAATCAGCTCACTTCCCCTCTGAATCGCCTCGTGTGACTCATGTGAACTATTACTGTGCCATGGGAACTTTTGGAAAGCAGAATTCAGTCTAATTTGTATGTGTACTTTATCCGCAAACCATTCATCAGACTTATTTGTATGGCAAGGTGTGTGGGTCATGAGAGTCTTGTGTAAAGAGCACTCATTATTCATGATATATGTATGAGAAACATTCACTGATAATGAGTGTGTGGGAACTACAAAATAAATTATAGGTGAATTACATTAGAAGGACGTTATGTCCTAAACTAATAATTCAATATAAAAATATATCACTCTTTGTGAAGTACATGCATCTGACAGGCTGTAATGCTGTTCTGTTGCAAACAGGACACTTTGTTTTGTACAGTGGCATCTTATTAGAGCCCTATGAAATCACTTTTATTATGATTTTTTATTTTTATTTAAACGATAGTTAAAATTCAGACATTCTGTGTTGTATCTTGATTTTTATGGATTTTGCGTTTTATCATTTAATACACATTTCTTATCAAAAACAGTGGCAATCCAGTGAATGCATACAACTTCTACAATGTAATAATTTTTTTATAAAAATGTAATCAAATTAATTTTGAAGAATTCCTTTCATTTTTTTTTTGGCAAATAAAGTCCTTTACAACAGATGTTTACTGTTAAAATTAAAACATGGAAGAAGAAATATGTGATATTCCGTAAAAATAATTTTTAATAAACTTTTATTATTATTATTATTATTACTCCAAGAAGTACATTCTCCTGTACAATAGTTATAGATTTGTCACAATTTGTTCAAGTTAATAATTGTTTTTGTAGTTTGTAGTAGAGATCTTTGAGTTTTTGTGTGCATCTGCTAATAGTTTTCTCAAAGTAAATGTTGAAGAGGCTCTCAGAGCAGCTCTGGAGATGAAGTTTACGTGTTCATGTCCTCATATAGTGAGATGCAGACGAGTGCCAGTATGTGTCACATGCACAACTGTGTCATTCCGTGTCAACTCAACCAGTGGTCCCTGGCTCAAATGTTTGATTTTGACAATTTATTCTGAAGAAAGATAAACACGTATAGTGATGAAAGCCAATGTATATTTATGTATATGGATGTATATTTCCTGAGTAATCCACTATTTTGTAGAGGGGGGTCAAAATGACAATTTTCACCTGAGATTCAGAGCCAGATTACAGGAGGGTAAAAATGACTTCAGAAAGATTGCAGCATCGTTATGTTATTTTACAGAGAGATTGGTAGGTCTATTAGTGAAATCTGTTGACTTCAGTAATCTATGTTGCAATATATGCCAGTGGTGATATTTCCTTTTGGCATCTTCAGTTTTAAGGCTATCTATGGTTCGATTCCAGCAAAATTGGAATCTCAATATGGGTCCAGGAGTAAACGGTTGAATTGTACACATTTTCAATGATCAAAAACCAAATGTGGGTCACTTTGCATACAGATGATACGTCTTTTCTTTTAAAGGGGTCATGAACTGAAAAAACAAAATTCCCTTGATCTTTTGACAAATAAGAGGTCAGTGTACTTTAAAAGCATCCTGTTTTCAGAACTCAAAACTTTGTCATTATTCTAAAAACAGCTTATATTGAAGGCAGTCCACTAAAACCACAGCTTTTGGAATGTACAACTCTGTGATGTAATAGTGTGGCTAAACACCGCCTCCACAGAAGATCATCAACGCCTGCTTCTACATCACTGCCTGTTTAGCCCCGCCCACCGATTCTACATCACTGCCTGTTTAGCCCCGCCCACCGATTCTACATCGCTGCCTGTTTAGCCCCGCCCACCCATTATACATGACTGCCTGTTTAGCCCCACCCACCGATTCTACATGACTCTGTTTAGCCCCACCCACCGATTCGATGCCACTGCCTGTTTAGCCCCACCCACCGATTCTACATCACTGCCTGTTTAGCCCCACCCACCCATTCTACATCACTGCCTGTTTAGCCCCACCCACCGATTCAACATCACTGCCTGTTTAGCCACGCCCACCGATTCTACATGACTCTGTTTAGCCCCGCCCACCCATTCTACATCACTGCCTGTTTAGCCCCGCCCACCGATTCTACATCACTGCCTGTTTAGCCCTGCCCACCGATTCTACATGACTCTGTTTAGCCCCGCCCACCGATTCGATGTCACTGCCTGTTTAGCCCCGCCCACCGATTCTACATCACTTCCTGTTTTAGCCTAAAAGTGAAGATACCAAAAGGAAAGTTTGTTAAGAACTAAAATCTAAAAGGGCATTATGTCTTTAATACTTCTTGAGTTACAGAGAAAAGTGTTTTTTCCTGTTATTGAATGGTCACGACTGGCATATAATGCAACAAAGATTACCAAAGTCAACAGATTTTACTATAGACCTACCAATCTCTGTGTAAAAATAACAATGATGCTGCACTCTTTCTGAAATCATTTTATCCTCCTGTAATCTGGCTCTGAATCTCAGCTGAAAATTGTCATTTTGACCCCACTCTACAAAATAGTGGATTACTCAGTAAATTAATATACATCCATGACATTGCATATTTTGGCTTTCCTCACTATACATGTTTATCTTTCTTCAGAAAAATATTAGCAAAATCAAAAATTTGAGCAGGGGAAGTTTCTGAAATTTGGTTGATTTGACCCGAAATGACCCAGCAGTCTTTGTGTACTTTAATACTCACAGAAACTCATCCATGTCGCCATTTGATATTTGGGATAGTTCACCCAAAAATGAAAATTCTGTCATTAATTACTCACCCTCATGTCGTTCCAAAACTGTAAGACCTTTGTTCATTTTCAGAACACAAATTAAGATGTTTTTGATGAATTCTGAGAGCTTTCTGACCCTCCATAGACAGCAAGGATACTTACACGATCAAGTCTCAGAAACGTAGAAAGGACATCGTTAAAATAATCCATGTGACATCAGTGGTACAACCGTAATTTTACGAAGCTACAATAATACTTTTTGTGTGCAAAGAAAACAAAAATAATGACTTTATTCAACAATTTCTTCTCTTCCCTGTCAGTCTGCCACCATTCACGAGAATACCACGATGCATTCCTCTGCTTATAAACAAGATGCAGCACATCGACAGCACCGCATGCATGCATCGTCCTTATTTAATGTCCTTATATTTGTTTTCTTTGTGCACAAAAAGTATTCTCGCAGCTTCATTAAATTACGGTTGAACCACTGATATCACATGAACTATTTTAACGATGTTACTACGTTTAAACTTACTTTAGTCTTACTACGTTTCTGTGCCTTGACCGTGATAGGACCCTTGCTGTCTATAGAGGGTCAGAAAGCTCATGGATTTTATCAAAAATATCTTAATTTGTGTTCTGAAGATGAAGGTCTTACGGATTTGGAATGACATGAAGGTGAGTAATTAATGACTGAATTTTCATTTTTGGGTGAACTATCCCTTTAAGTGTACAGACCTACTTTGATTTATTCACCCAAATTGTGCTGAATTCCATAACATTCTGCGTTATACAGTAAATTCTGTTTTTATGATTCTGAGTTTTTCACATTGTGGAAATCATAGGGCCCTGCCTTTACATGAGGAGCGTACTAAAAGATATCACATGCTGCTAAAATAATCAGCACAAGCTTCTGTTGTCTTGCCTGAATGTTTTAAAAGCTGGAGAGACAATGGGATAGATCAGCTATTACTGCAGGGTTTCTGCGAGTGTTTTCTGGGCAGATCCTCGCGGGTTTGAAGGACAGTCAGCGTGAGGTTTGGTGGATGTGGCTAGAGAGTGATTGGTTGGGGATTTTGAGGCATGTGGGATTTATTTGCCTGCATCGCTCTAACTATATCAGATCATGCTGCTGTTTGTTCTGCCTCATCACACCAGTGATCGACTGAAGACAGCCCCAGTGTCAGCTTCTTTCACAAACCCACAGAGAATGAGGAGAACCGGCCGACCGTGAGCGTCTCGTCAAACAAACGAGAGTGCAGTCTGCTCTTTTGAGTGAGCCACATAAATTACACTAAGAAAACTGTAAAATGTATCAAACTATGTTTTATAGTCCTCACCAATTTCTTTACATGTTTTTTTAAAACTAAGGTTTGAGTCCAGCGTTAAACCTAGATAATTAAACTCAGTGACAATTTCTATCTTCTCACCATTTATAAAAATATCTGCTTTGGAAGAACACGCCTTCATTTTAGAAAAAAAACATCCCTTTTGTTTTACCAGTGTTTAGAGTAAGACACGACTTCTCTAACCACTGTGCAATCCTTTCCATAGCAACATTTAACTTTTCAGCAGCTAACTCTGCAGTTCTCGCATGAGTAAAAATAACAGTATCATCAGCATACATTTGTACTTGTATCCCTTCGCACTGCTGTGGGAGATCATTGATGTATAAACTAAATAATAAAGGGCCTAGTATTGATCCTTGAGGTACGCCCATTTTAGAGTTTAAGATATTAGAATGAACCCCTTTAATTTTTACACATTGCCGTCTGTTTGATAAATATGAAGAGATCCATGCTAAAGTCCCAGATGAAAGTTGGAACTTAGATAATTTAGAAAGAAGAACATTGTGATTGACCGTGTCAAAGGCTTTACGCAAATCTAAAAATATAGCACCAACTGTTCCACCTTTGTCAAGCTTAGATTTGATTTGCTCTGTTAGGTGTAAAGTAGCTGTTTCAGCAGAGTGATTTACTCTGAAGCCAAATTGCATACAGTGTAAACCAGTCGTAGCTGTATTAAGATAAGAAGTACCTTTTCTATAACCTTTGAGACTACTGGCAATATACTGGTAGGTCTATAGTTACTAACCTCACAATAATCCCCAGATTTAAAAATAGGAGAAACAATGGCTTGCTTCCAAGCAGTAGGAAAAACACTGTGTTCAAATGATAAATTAATTAAATGAGAAATAACAGGAGCTCTAATGTATCTTTGTGAAGTTTGAGAAACTTAGTGTCAAACTGATGAACATCCCTACATTTAGTATTTCTAAGTGAACTGATGACTTTGTTAACCTGTGTTTCGTTAGTCATAGCTAGGTTAAGACCTTGGCTATCAGCATCAGACGGTAGAATATTTCTTTCCCTTTTAGCAAATTTTTCCCCCAATTCATTAACAGAGTTAATAAAAAAATTATTAAAAGCAGTAGCAATGGAATAATCATCTAAAATTAAATTTCCCTGAACTTTGATCTTGAGATCTCCTGGAGAATTTGTCTCTTTCTGTAGAAGGCTATTAACATTTTTCCAAATCAATTTACTGTTTCCTTTTGCCTCGTTCAGTTGGTGAAGATAATAACTTGATTTTGCTACTCTCAGCTCTCGAATAACTTTATTCCGCAGTCCTTTGTAACAAAGCCTGTCAATGTCCCTACCTGACTTAGTAGCCATCTTTAATGCAGAGTCCCTGTTCTTCATCAGCTTCCATAAGTTATCGTTGAACCAAGGTAGATTATTTTTTTCTGAATTTTTATAGTGAATTTGTCCCTGACAAAGTTAACCCTATTTATGAATGTATTACAGCCATACATACACTCTACATCCTGAGAAGATAATATATCATCCCACTTTAAACTAGCTATTTCCTCATTAAACTCTGCTAGTTTTCCTTTAGGTATACAGCAGAAAACATTACTAGAAGTTGTCACATTGTTTTTTAACCTGTTTTTAGTCAATTTACGAGCAACCAAGGTCAAATTATGGTCAGATAACCCAGTGATCAAATTGTAACTCTTGGTTATCCTTTCAGGTTTATTTGTGAATATTAGGTCTAGCTGTGTTTTAGAGGATTTAGTAATTCTTGGGTCCTTTAATTGTCTGATTTAAAAGATATTTATCTGCAATAGTTTTCAGTTTTTTTCTCTTTAATTTGTCCTCCCAATTCAAATTAAAATCACCCATAAGAATTATTTCTTTGTTATGATTACATTCCTTTAAAATTTCTGTAAGTTGTTTAAAAAATATGTCATTTGCTGAGGGGGGTCTATACACGCACATGATAATAAATTACATTTGAAGAGACAAAATTATTTTTAGCCCTACAAACTCCAAGTCATTAACAGAGTTAAACATAAGACGTTCACACTTAATACCATTTCTCACGTATATTAACACTCCCCCTCCCCTTCCCGATGATCTATTACGTCTAAAACATTGATATCCAGGCATCATATATACACTTGAAGAAGATAATTGATGTAACCACGTTTCAGATAAACAAAGGAAGTCCAAATTTGAATTTGATAATAAATTAGACAATTGTTCGTTCTTTGATGCAATGCTCCTGATATTCAAATGTCCACCAAAAAGTCCTCTCGGTTTCACATTCGGGTCCCACAAAACCTTCGCGTGATTTACAGTCTGCTTTCTTACCGCAGGATTTCGACACGTGGAGACGTTAAGTGTAGTCGCTGGAGCCTTAGTAGATCTTGTAGAATCTCCGTCGAGCAGTGTAGAAATATCGTGCACTGGAGCATTGTGTACGTTGTTGATTAAACACACTTCGCTGTTTGACGGGCCGGGTAAATCCACGGGAAATCCCCAGGCACTCACCTCGTCATGAGACGCCACGGTCGTCCCCAAATGAGGCTCAACTCCAGAGACCAATGGTGTTATTGGGT
This sequence comes from Schizothorax lantsangensis, assembly GCA_027422415.1. Classification (NCBI taxonomy): domain Eukaryota; kingdom Metazoa; phylum Chordata; class Actinopteri; order Cypriniformes; family Cyprinidae; genus Schizothorax; species Schizothorax lantsangensis. The sequence goes on along the minus strand of CM049847.1, from coordinate 2,077,216 downwards.
TAACCGGTCCCGGATTTAATTGAACATCCCCAGAAAGCAGCAGTAAAATAAGCAAAAACCCATGAGTCTTCCGTGACGGCGCAGCGAAACCCCGCTGTCTAGCGGCATTTTTACGCATCACAGCATGTCCATAGTCCAGAACAGAGGAGTAAATTGTATAATATCCAAGCAAGTTACGATGAAAACTTCCTACGCAAATGAAAGGCTGGAAAAAAACAGAATATGAACAGTTTTTCCCCGGATCAATGTAATTACTCAAATTTTTGGGACACAACTGATCAACTTGGAGAGTTCTGGACACAACACGTGCCGGTAGTGCAGCCGTAGAAAAAAGTAAGAGTAGAAAAAACACACCACGAAACGTAGATTCTATTTTTCGTGATTACAACGTTTAACTCTGTGAGTAAAGTTTAAAATGGTCTCTGACAAATGTGTATAAAGACAAAGAAAATGGCTAGCTAAGTATAGAATAAGTATACTAGAGTCGCAGCATCTGCCAGGATACGACACCACGCCACCGCCGCCAATTTGTTGCATCCAGTGGGGACATAATTACTGATTATAATGACTTATACTGTCTTTTTACGCGTCGCGAAACATTACCACATCTGCATTTGTGATCGGAGAAACGACAAACAACAAGCACTACTCTACACAGCTCAAAACTCACGTTTGAATCGTCAGTAGCAGAAACATACTTACAGGCTGTGTTGCCAGACTGTTCTTGCAAAGCTGGAATTGCTCCACTTTATAGAAACAGTCTTTGTGCAGACAGCATTGTAGGCTACTCTTCCAGGATCAGGAAATAGTCCTTCGTAAAATGCGCTGCACACACTCTAATATTTGCGTTGAACTGTTCTGGAACAGTGTTGTAAACACAACTTAACCACTGATTTCTAGTTGTGTCCTCTTTTGGATCCCAAACAAAGTACTTTCGCTTTCACAACGAAACACAGCGTCTCCAGGACACGGCGCCGGCGGCAGCAACAATACTACAGCAAGAATAATAGCTCCGCCTTCTTTCATTGCTTATACATTTGGGCGGTGTTATGCAAATCTCCCCACACCGTGACGTAGACATGTGGGGTGTGTTTGAATGAGCCGTTTTAGGAGGCGTAGACGAGTCTTAACTTTGATAAAGAATATCTCTTTGGTTTTGAGACTTATTTAGTCTTTGCAACTTCAGGGATCTTATCTATGCACAATCAGCTTGTAACACTCCAAAGAGAAAGAAAAACTTGAAATCGCATCATATGACCCCTTTAAAGAAGTGATGATAATAGTAAACATAAAGCTAAAGCAAATGTTCTATTTTTTTCAGTTGGGTTTATTTTAAGGGATCTTGCTTTGTGAATGTGGTAGTAACGCATGGAGTTTAAGATATACTCTTTATTGCCAGAACCGTCACAACAGAAATATTACACATCTCACGGCACGCACTCACGCACACACACACACACACACACACACACACACACACACACACACACACACACACACACACACACACACACACAGACACACACACACACACAGACACAGACACAGACACACACACACACACACACAGACACACACACACACACACACACACACACACACACACACACACACACACACAGACACACACAGACACACACACACAGACACAGGCACACACAGACACACACACACACACAGCACACACACACACACACACAGACACACACACACAGACACACACACACACAGACACACACACACACAGACACACACAGACACACACACACACACACACACACACACACACACACACACACACACACACACACACACTCTCTCTCAGGAAATAAGAACTCATTTTTAACTGTGAAATTAAATTCTGTTGTGCAGCTACATCAAACCGGTAATGATCTATTAGCTGCCTGTAATTCAATTAGTGAAACTACAGCTTCACCTGTTTCAGAAGCAGTTAACTAGTCTACAGCCTACTAACAACTAGCAGCTAAAGCAGTTCATTAAGGGAACACTATAAACGTGCAGATTACAGCATTGATCTTGTACAAAACCTGATGATTTCAATCAAGATGACAGCATCAAATGTGCCTGAACACATAAAACTGTAATAAACACCCTCATATCTGAATCATAATGAAATATTTCTCTCATTACTCACGTAAACACTGTGCAGGGAACACTTCGGAATGATGACTCAAATTGATATCAGCCTTTTGAACCGCTTGGACTAAAAATGAATCAGTCTTCCTCTATGCCTTCCTGTAGCTCAAATGGTAGAGCATGGTGCTAGCAACGCCAAGATCATGGGTTCGATTCCCAGGGAAAGCAAGAGCTGATAAAAATGTAGAAACTGTAACTTGAATGCAATGTAAGTCGCTTTGGATAAAAGCATCTGCTAAATGCATAAATATAAATGTAAATATGCTACTGCACAATACAATGAGACAGAAATGCATGCTGCTTCTACGCCACGCTACTTCATCTGACTTCAGAAAGATCTGGTGACAAACTGAATTTTCCCTTGCTGGCAGTGTGACCGTGGTATAAGCGGGATAATCCACGAAGAGCGTCTGTTACACAGTTTTAATGCACTCCGCCGAGGCTTCAATGCTGGGATCGGTGTAAAAGAATTTATTCAGGGCTCTGTGCTTACTTTTCTTTTTAGGAGCACTTTTGAAGTAAAGCGATTGTAAAGTGATTTACAGGGGCTTTTTTTGTTTTTTAAAGGGGTCCTATTATGCTTTTTCACTTTTTGTATTTTAGTCAGTGTGTAGTGTGTATGTTTAGGCATAAAACGATCTACAAAGTTGCAAATCTCAAAGTCCACTCCAAAGGGAGATATTTCATTTTTTTTAAATCCCTTTTCAAGAACTACAACGAACGGCTCGTTTGGACTACAAAGTTGTTTTCCTGTATTTGTGATATCACAAATTGTAAATCCCGCCTACGGAAATTTGAATGGTTGGGGGATGCTTGGTTGAGCACTGCACGCTTCAAAATCAAAACCCTGCGGGTGTTTTTATATCACTGTATTTCTGATGGAAACCAACTGTTTTCAGAAAATTATGGATGTCATTTTCATTTCATCTTGCATATAATGTCTGATAAAGCAGCGTTTGTGAGCAGGAGCTCTGTTTTGTGTACAGCGTTACCGTGGAAACCTCGCTCTCTCCAACAGCGCCTCCCGCTGACAGAGAATTAATTTGCCGTCTAAAACACCGTCTAAGGTGTTCGCCAATCACAACACACTGGGACAGCTAACCAATCACAACGCACTGGGACAGCTAACCAATCACAACACACTGGGACAGCTAACCAAACCACGCATGGGACAGCTAACAACACGCACTGGGACAGCTAACCTAACGCCTGGGAAGCTAACCACAACACGCACTGGGACAGCTAACCAATCACAACGCACTGGGACAGCTAACCAATCAATCACAACGCACTGGGACAGCTAACCAATCACAACGCCTGGGAAGCTAACCAATCACAACGCACTGGGACAGCTAACCAATCACAACGCACTGGGACAGCTAACCAACCACGCATGGGACAGCTAACATCACAACGCACTGGGACAGCAAACCAATGGGACAGCACAACACGCACTGGGACAGCTAACCAATCACACTGGGACGCACTCACAGCACACTTGGACAGCTAACCAATCACAACGCACTGGGACAGCTAACCAATCACAACGCACTGGGACAGCTAACCAATCACAACGCACTGGGACAGCTAACCAATCACAACACATTTAGTTTTTCGGAAGGCGGGCCTTCATCAAACCCGGAACTAATCGAGTCGTTTGTGTCGGGCTGGGGAGAGAGGTATTGTAATAATGTAAATTATGTGAAAGATAATGTGATTTTCGAACCACCAAGCATGAGAGCATGTTCTAGTACACCCCCAAAACAACATCAAGACTTTGTAAAAGAGCATAATAGGACCCTTTAACCTTTGTAATGGATTTTTTTTTTTTTTTTTTTTTTTTTAAAGTATGTCATATTTTGTCAAATTGAAAAAAATATATATATTTATAAGCTTTTTACAATTTCTAATTAAAACAGTAGAATAAGAACAAGAAGAATAAGTTCACCAATCATATGAAATCAGTATTAGCAAAATGAATTTGTACTACAGAGGTGGCACAGAGAAACAAAAAAGGCTTGTAGGTGTATTTTCAGATGTTTAACGAGGCTCAGAGGTGGCATGAGTGCAATTAAATTCATAAATTAATGTTGAGATCAATGCTTTAAATATTAATTTTTGAATATAGAAATATTAAATGATTTAAATAACTGAAATTATACTTTAAAAATGAAACTAAAACTGCCAGTAGGTGGCAGCAAGTCATTTGATTTTATCACTGAATTATTTATTCAATTGATTCATTCGAACGGCTGATTCGTTCAGGAATGAAGTACGTGACTGTCTTTATGAATGGGTAATTGAATCATTGACTCACTAGATTCGTTTAAAAACACATGTTCATTTATAAACTAAACATCGTTGTGTTTGCTTTTAGAGATGCGCAGCTGCTCAGCTGGGACGGTTTGAAATAGAGCAAAATCAGACAATAGTGTTATGGTCACTTAATATTAATATAAGTCACTTAATATTAACTTGAACTGTTGTATTAAATCAGTAGGGCCTATCGCATTTATTAAAAGCTGTCACTCTCCTTAGTTCATCGCGATCTCACACAGTTCCATTATAATCAACGAAGCTCTCTAATACTACATTTAGTCATTTAGCAGAAGCTTTTATCCAAAGAGACTTACAAATGAGGAACAATGGAAGCAATCAAAACCAACAAAAGAGCAATGATATGATATAAGTGCTATAACAAGTCTCAGTTAGCTTAACACAGTACACGTAGCAAGTTTTTTTTATTATATAATAAATAAAAAGAAAACAGATAGAATGCAAAAAGTTTAGCAAAGCTAGTGTTTTTTGATTTTTTTTAAAGAAAACAAGCAGTAAATGAATAGAGTGCAAGTCTAAAAGGGACAAGTTTTTTTAAGAATAGAATTATAATAGAGCGTGCTAGAGTTCGAGGGTCAAATAAAGATGAAGAGATGTGTTTTTAGCTGATTCTTGAAGATGGTTAAGGACTCAGCTGCTGGATTGAGTCGGTCAGGAGGGAACAGTTAATGTAAAAGTCTGTGAAAGTGATTTTGTGTCTCTTTGGGATGAACAATAAAGCGTCGTTCACTTGCAGAACACAAGCTTCTAGAGGCACATAAGTCTGAAGTACTGAATTTAGGTAAAGGGGAGCAGAGCCAGAGGTGGTTTTGAAGGCAAACATTAATGCCTTGAATTTTATGCGAGCAGCTATAGGTAACCAGTGCAAATTGATGAACAGAGGTGTGACGTGTGTTCTTTTCGGCTCATTAAAATTAATCTTGCTGCCGCGTATCATACTGCACAGTGAATCTCTTATTTACACCGTCTACACTTTGTTTGTTATAATAAGAGGATTCGTGTGCTTGCTGAACTCGGCACTGAATAAAATGGCGGTTTTTGAGCAGTGAATTCTGCAAATGCGACTGAAATGGTCGAACCTGTAATTGCACATTTATTGTCTCTTTCATATCACTGAATCCCTACATTAGACAATGGAGAGGTGAATTACTGACGGTGTGTATCTGCGTCGCCTCAGCCGCTCTGGACGAGAGGAGAAGGTAGACTGACCTTCACCGGGTCTCATGTTTAGATAATGTCTTCCAGACCTCCATTGATTGACTATTTTTACCAGCTCCTTTGAACGTGCTGCTGGACGAGGCTGGGGAATGGAAGAGAATGGTTCAATATTAAACACTGTCATTAGGTGTAGGTGTTGTGGACGTGCCGGTGGCTCGTGTAGAGTTTCAGCTCTGTGTTTTTAGGGCCGCAGTGTTACTCACATCAGTGAGGGCACCGTCTCTGGACCCCGTGCGTCTCATGCCCACCTGAGCTCACTTTCACGCAGATCAATGGCATTGAGCTTTTAAGTGAGGCTGTAAAAGGAAACCGCTCTTCTTGTGTTCCTGTGGTTTGTGCATCTCAGTAACAGCAGACCGACTGGAATCAGAATGCACCCTGTTTACTTCATAAATACACACTCCTGGCCTTACAGAAGACGCTCAGGCAAAAAATGAAGGACAAAAGGCTGAAAATGTGCTCACCTTCAGGCCATCCAAGATTAGGATGAGTGTGTTTCTTCATCAGATTTGGAGAAATGTGTCACTGCATCAGTGTCTCAGCAATGGATGCTCTGCAGTGAATGGGTGCCGTCAGAATGAGAGTTGATAAAAACATCACAAGTAATCCACACCACTCCAGAACCTGATGAAGAAGCAAACTCATTTTGGGTGAACTTCCATCAAACTATGAACTTGCTCCGTCTCTGAAAGGACTTTGCTTTTCGTCTGAGCATCACTTGTGTCATGAAGTAAAAAGGAAGTATTTTTATTAGATGAATGAAAAGAATTAGATGTCACTCTTGAGCATGTCATACGTAATCAGCGGTCACTTACACACACATGCTCTACTGAGAGCTAATGTTAATCATGAGCGTGGCTTTGCACTCGTTCATTTAGAGGCGGATGAGAGATTTCTGTGACGCTCTGTACAGACATTACTGTGTGTGCTGTAAATGTCAAACTCAAATACATGGTAATTCACAGAAGTACTTTCTGCAGGCTTCTTAATGGCCTCTGATAGACTCATTACACTTGACAGAGGTAATTAGAGGAACCTGGACACATGTCTTTATGAATGTTCTGTCCCTCTTTCCTGGAAATGTTAAATACGGCATATATCCGGCCGTAGTCTGACTCTTCAGTGAGCACGGCGAGTTCATTAGACTCTGGACTAGTGATGTGTATGTAGATCACTGTCTGCACATTGAGTTCTCGCTTCACATGCTTTATTAATTATCATATTGGGTCCTGTCTGAAGATTATACAGCACACGGAGATCACGAGTTTCAGGTCATTACACTGGAAGAGAGACCACACTGATAGCACTAGCTGTGTGCAAGATTTTATTATTAGTATGTCATTGATTAATCATTTTATTTATTACCAATCAAATGGCTTTAAAGTTTCTTTTTCTTTTTTTGTGGCCATCATTAGCTTTTTTCTCGGTATTGAAATAAGTTGCAAAAAAGTTGTCATAATACAGTGTAACAGGTTTAATAACTTTTTTATTAAAAAACAAAAAGAACTGAACATTTAAATACAATGTGGTAACACTTTACAATAAGGTGTCATTTGTTAACATTAGTTAATGTATTAACTAACATGAACGAACAATGATCAATACATTTACGGTATTACACTATTTATTCATCTTTGTTAACGTTAGTTAATAAAAATACAGTCGTTCATTGTGCATTAATCTTAACAAACACAACTTGTGATTTTAATAATGCATTAGTAAATGCTGAAATTAACATTAACTAAGATTAATAAATGCTGTAGAGGTATTGTTCATTCTCAGTTCATGTTAACTAATGAACCTTATTGTAAAGTGTTACCACAGATGCTTCAAATAGCTAAAAGTGGAAAAGATTATAAAGAACAATATACTTGACCGTTCGCAAAGACCCGCCCTCCTTAGTTACTGTTGCTATCCCCGACAAGCAGCGCCGCTCTCACACTACACTCATGTTCTCACGCAGTGAACAGAAATACATCTCAGAGCAAAGAAGAAACTGAAAACACGCCGACAGACAAGACAGAGCAGGTTACTTCTGATATGAAACAAGGTCTCAGGACTCTCAGCTTTCAAATTGAGTCATTTTTAAAGAAATTCAAACAATAAACACAGTTTTATGGCTCTTTAATGTGTCGTGACAGATGCTTCAGTTCAAACATGTGAACCGATCGTCTTTTCATATGTACTTAAAGCATTAAATAAACATCAGAACATAGGCCTATTTTATTTCAACTGCGGGAAGATGTCAGTACACACCATTTTTCAAGTTTAAGTCCTCCGAAGCTAATCTGTCTGGTTTGTGGTTAATGCTATAGGGATACAGCTGTGGCTCCTGGGCATGCACACAACAATATAGCGTCATTTTTGTCACACTGTACAACAATAATTACTGTTTTTGTGTTATTGTTTGGGGTTGGGGTAGGTGTAGACTTTAATAAAACACAATTTAATAGAAAATGTCATTTATTGTTAGTTTCCGACTGTAGCTGTCAGACAAGATGCCGGATTCGGCGTTGTGATTGGTCAGATCACCTGTCAATCAAACTCTTTGCGAAAGGTCAATTAGGTCTCTTAGTTAATGCATGAATATTAGAAATGAGCAATAGCTACATTTGTTACATAAGTTATTGTTCTTTGTTAAAAAATACAACATGTTAGCTCGAGTCCATTAAATAATACAGTTGCAACTTTTGATTTTAACAATGTATTATTAAATGTTAAAATTAACTAAGATTAATAAATGCTTTTTCATTGGCAGTTTGTTAACTAATGCATTAAAATGAATTAATATATATAGTTTGGGTTTGGTGGAGTTTGTAATTTTGTAATTGATTGGTTTTTTATACCTCTTGAGTGACATAAAAATGACCGAATTTACTGGGATTTATAACATCGAGACGATAAAAACATTGATATCCAATACTATTTTTGATACCACTGGGAAAAACTCCCATAACTTTAAGGACATAAAATTTTATTTTTTTTATTGAAAGATAAATATAACAAGGCTAGAGCATGATAATGAGGTATGTTTTAACATTAATGAAAACAACTTGAGGTGGTAAAACACTGGAGAAAACTTATGGATTTTCATATACTGTATACTTCAAATTTCTTTAGAGAGAAGCATTATTTTTTCCAGAAATAGGGTTATGTGAGCATTACTAAGTGCAGTTATGTAATGTAATGTTTCATTCATACTGGAAGCCAGAGGGCGCCCTCACGCCAAAACTGAAATATGCCTCACAGATGTAATAGAAATGCCAGGAAATCCCTAATATAGACAAAGGCAAAAAACAAACATAAAAGTCCAAACAAAGGCATCTAGCTATTGCTGTAGCTCAATAGAAAGAAGACAGAAATGCTGTAATGGACTGAAATGAAGGCAATAAACCGCTGCAGCAATATAAGAATAAAGTCCATTTATAATGCAATGGTAATTGACACAGCCTTTATTACAGTATCGCATGCTATAAGGATTCTTATGATAAGAAGCCACATTACGCTTTGAAGTAAAAATGTTATTAAATGTTTATAAATGTTGTCATTACACCACGGTGTGTGTGAACTCTCTTTCAGAGAGAAGGGAGAGAGAAAGCACAGCTGTGATAAAAATACACAGAGGAACACATATTGAGAAACACCTGTGTGTTTTAATTGATTCGCTCGCTGTCATGTGAGAGAGACTGAGCCAGTCGGCGTGTTAATTTCAGCTCTACACTGAAGTAAGATTTTACCCAGTCTAAATAGTGCAATAAAAATTGAACGTTAAAAGGAAAATCTATTTGTGGCGGTCAGTGTTGATATTGTGGTGGGCCGTCACAAATAAATCAAAGTATGGGTAAAGTGATGTCTGTGTTCAGTATTGATTGTAATATCTATTCAGTCATGATGTTATTGAGAATGAAAGACTAGTGAAAGTACGGGAGGCCGTACAGTCTGTGTGTGTGTAAATGTGTTTGTCATGAAGCTGTGCATGAACAAACCCTGAAGGGATGAACACATAATCACAGCATGAAGAAACTCCATCCAGCACGGCCTGAATTATGACGCTGATTTGCAGATATTATGCGTAGTTTTACTCATTCATATAAGTTTCATGCTTATAATGCAGCAAATTCCCTCACATTCATCTGCAATCCACCTTTTTCCTGAACAAGTGATTCACTCTTTATCAACTCATCAGAATTTCACAGACAGCACACACACACACACACACACACACACACACACACACACAGACAGCACACACACACACACACAGACAGACACACACACACACACACACACACACACACACACACACACACACACACACAGACAGCACACACACACACACACACACACACACAGACAGCACACACAGACAGCACACACACACACAGACAGCACACACACACACACACACACACACACACACACACACATAACACACACACACAGACAGCACACACACAGAGACACACACACACACACACACACACACACACACAGAGAGACACAGACAGCACACACACACACACAGAGACACAGACAGCACACACGCACACACACACACACACACACAGACAGCGCACACACACACACACACACACAGACAGCACACACACACCCAAACACACACAGACAGCACACACACACACACACACACACACACACAGACAGCACACACACACACAGACAGACACAGACACACACACACACGCACACAGACAGAACACACACACACACACACACACACACACACAGAGAGAGACACGGACAGCGCGCACACACACACACAGAGACAGCACACACAGAGACACAGACAGCACACACACACACACACACACACACACACACACACACAGAGACAGCACACACACACACACACACACACAGAGACACAGACAGCACACACACACACACACACAGAGAGAGAGACACGGACAGCGCGCGCACACACACACACACACACACACACACACACACACACACACACACACACACACACACACACACACACACACACACACACACAGAGACAGCACACACACACACACACACACAGAGACACAGACAGCACACACACACACACACAATGCCTCTTAAATGACAGATAATCACCGGCTGCTCAATATAGATCATGTATAAAATAATACAGTGGCTCAAACAATGCAAAGGCATGAGTCTAGCCACATTTAGGAGTCAAGACTATTATCACAATTCCCTAAAAATAATGAAAACACAAAATTTGATCTGATTGCACTTTATTATTACAGTTTGATGGTGCAGTTAAGTCATGTAGGAGAGATTGTGTTTATGACACTCAGAATTTTCTTTAAGCCCGAGTTTCGGAGTTGTGGGTTTATTAGTAAGAAAATATGGGGATGCAATAGGGCTGGGCGAAATGGCCAAAAAAATTCGCAATTTTTTTTTTTTTCATATCAATTTTCATATCAGTCGATAACGATAGTTATCATGATAAATATTTATTTCAAGTTTAAAGCCAGATTTTTGCTCCAATGTGAAAGTTGTAGAAACCAGACTGTTAGTTTCCCTAAACTAAATACATATCTTAATAGAAAATTGAATTTCTTAGTTTCTGCATGTTCTAATGAGGGATATTGTTTCAAATCAAGAAACAGGTTTGTGTTGCCTGATAATATTAATAATAATATTACTTTTTTGCACATTTGATAGTAGTAGTAGTAGCTTGAGTTGCACATTTTTGTTCATTATCAAAATCAGTATCATCTGTAAACATTGTAGCAACCTCATTTTTATATGGTGAAGAATTTAATTAATTTTTTTATAATGAATCATTGGTCTTCCACAGTAGCATACATTTAAATCATGCTAAACACAGTTAAAAACACATATATCACACCTCAATACCATGGTAAAAATATAACTATATGGTTTTGTCAGTGCGGTTTCATCTGGATTTAAACTAGTTTACATCATTTGTGTTCTTCGCTGAACTCAAGCGCTTCACACTGGATCTCACAGCGATTTACAATAAAGTTAGCTAAGTTCAAAATATGACAGTGTTGTACACATACTAATTCATAAAGCTTTGTACGACCTATGTTTGTCACGCCCCAGTGACTGTTAGGTCTAGGGCTGGACGTTCATGCTCACTTTTTCCTAAACATCATATGTTTTCATATGAATCACATCGTACAAATTCATACGAAATGGCCAGCTCATAAAATGCTGATGTTTTTTTCATGAGGGTTGGTCTCACATAACGGGGCAGTTCCCATAATATCGAGAAAGTGATTTCAGGCCTTTTTAGGGCTCAACAGTGTGAGCATTTCAACTCAGATTTGTGACAAAAAATACAGTGTCCTCCACTAATATTGGCACCCTTGATAAATATGAGCAAAGGCAGCTGTGAAAATAAATCTGCATTGTTTATCCTTTTGATCTTTCACTCAAAAAATTCACAAAATTCCAACCTATCATTGAAGTAAAACAATTGAAAGTGGGGCGGGGGATCTCATTGTGAAATAACTGTTTTTCTCCAATGAATGTTGGCCACAATTATTGGCACCCCTAGAAATTCTTATGAGTAAAATATCTCTGAAGTATATTCCCATTCATATTTAATTTTTTTAGCACACCAGGGTGACTAGGAGCATGAAATTGTCCAGCCATCACTTTCTGTTCCACAGGATTATAAATATGAGGAACACAAAGGTCAAATTCCCTTAATCATCCATCACAATGAGAAAAACCAAAAATATATTTCTGATGTGAAGAACAAGATGGTTGAGCATCACAAAATAGAAAGTGGCTGTAAGAAAAGAGTTAAAAAATTGAAAATCCCCATTTCCACTGTTCCAATTAGGTCTGAAAGATGGCTGTGTCTATATCGTCCTAATGCACTGAGGAGGAGAGTTTGATGGCCAAAGACTCTCCAAGGATCACAGCTGGAGAATTGTAGAGATTAGTTGAGTCTTGGGGTCAGAAACCTAAAAAAAAAAAAATCAAACATCCCCTAAATCACCACATGTTGTTCGGGAGGGTTTCAAGAAAAATTCTCCTCACTCATCCAAAAACAAACTCCAGCAAATTCAGTTGTCAGACACGACTGGAACTTCAAATGGCACTGGCTTCTATGGTCAGATGAAACTGAAAAAAGAGCTTTCTGGCAGCAAACCCACCAGATGAGTTTAGTACAAACAGAGATAAAGTACTCCATGTCCACGGTTAAATATACTGCTGGATCTTTAATGTTGTGGGCCTGTTTTTCTGCCGGAGGTCCTGAACATCTTGTTCAGATGCATGGCATCATGGATTCTATCAAACACCAACAGATAAAAAATCAAAACCTGACTGCCTCTGTTAGAAATCTTATAATGGGCCGTGTTTGGATCTTCCATCAGGACAATAATCCAAAACAAACATCAAAATAAACACAAAAATGGGTCACTAAGCACAAAATGAATATTTTACCATGGCTGTCTCTGTCCTCTGACCTGAACCCTACAGAAAATGAGTGAGGTGATCTGGATCTGGAGAGATTCTGTATGAAGGAATGGTCTCTGATCTCTTATCAGGTGTTCTCCAAACTCTTCAGGCACTATAGGAGAAAACTCAGAGCTGTTGTGCTGGGAAAAGGACGTTGCAATAATTGGGTGCCAATAATTGTGGCCAACATGAAATAGTGAAAGCATTTATTTCACAATGAGATCCCCCGCCCCACTTTCAATTGTTTTACTTCAATGATAGGATGGAATTTTGTGAATTTTTTGAATGAAAGATAAAAAGGATAAACAATGCAGATTTATTTTCACAGCCGCCTTTGCTCATATTTACCAAGGGTGCCAATATTAGTGGAGGACACTGTAGATGTGTGCGAGCTGGAAAACATATTTAGGAGCATGAGTGCAAATACAAAACAGCCTAACTTACACAGTAGCCTATAACAAACGTATTAATTTCTTCAATTTATTTATGGAAATATAGCGATACAGCATCATATGATTACTGAACTTTAAAAAGGCATTAATATAAAATTAAAAGAGCACAGATGAGAAGGAAGGTGGAACAAGTGAAGGAAACACACTGAATGAAACGCACATTTGCCACTAGAGGGCGCTGACACCGTGTCCTAACTACACGCGACGCCGCGACACGCGTTAAAAGGTATCTTTTCCATGTTAATCTGAGTTTTTGTCCTAACTAGCCACAACAGCGACACGCGGAATGTATATTTTAGAAACAGTTTCTATTTCCGCAACGTTGCGGCTGGAACAACAACATACAAACTAGGGCCGTCAAAATTGCTGAAAAACTAAATTCGAATTTTGTACTTAAATATTATCAATATTCAAATTATATTTGAATTTAAAAGGCATAATTTCAGTTAGAGAAAAAAAAGTTTTGGCTTCTCTCCGGAGGCCACAAGAGGGCGCATCGAGCTAAATATTACTAATCCACGGTTCTTCAAGCAATAAAATAACAGACTATCTTTGAAAAAAGTGCATACTGTTTAAAATAATGTTTAACCATATATAATTAATTAAGTTGCTTAAACAATTAGAAACAAAACAGCATGTATACACACAGTTTAATACAAAGCACGGAAAACCAATCACAAAGAGAAACGTTGCTTTTTTCATTTAAAAACATGAGATGCAGTGATATGGGGAGAGACCCGTCCCGCCATAAATTTGAGACATGTTTTTTCAAAGTTGAACTTACAATAATTTTAAATGGCTTTCTAAATATCCGACTCTCTTTTGCGAGACGCGAGTGCAACGCTGATAGATGTCCCTCTAGAAAATGCGCAAAATATGCATTCTGTGTGAACGGCTTGGTTTCAGTTTTGACGTAAACAACATCATCTCCACACTGATGTTCTCTTTTTCCGCAGTATTTTGAATGAACAACGCATCCAGTGGGTTCAACTGGATAGGCTAAAAAAAAAAGCATTCAAATGCAATGAAACATCATCATCGCATCTCGTGTGTCACTGATAAGGCTGCCTGACGCACACCTAAAATTCAAATGCAACGTTTTGCATTCGAATGTGGATTTTTATTCTAAATTCGACAAATATTCGAAATTCGATTTTTTTTTTTGACAGCCCTAATACAAACTATATGACAGTAGATAATCTCAGGTGGTTATGTGCTTTATTCAGAGTTAAGTGTTTATTTATAGCCATACTGAAAGCAACAACAGACAGTTTACCTCTGATCTTGAAAATAAATGAAAGCAAAGATGACCGTTAAAACTGTGAACTCACTGTGAACCAACGAGTGTATTCCATGACAAAGATGGTATCAGTCACTCAGTATGTACATTAAATAATGTTAAAAATGTTTAATATTTATGAATTAGATTATAAACTTATCCATTTCGTTGTGAGTGCAGAGCGCTTCCAGAGAGAGCCCGCCCACACACGCTTCTGATTGGCTGTGATATTTGATTGATTCTGTCGCAGTGTGGACACCCAAATTACTTGTTGCGTAGTGTGTAGTTAGGACATGGTGTGACCATAGATATATATATACGTAGATGCGTCATTAGCGACTGTTTCTATGGGCCGCGATACGTAAGCCATCCGCCATTTTTGGAACTGTCTGCAAACCTTTGAGCACGTTGACTGTGTGCATCTACAACAGCAAGTTATACGCTTGTATATCTTTGATTATTCATTGATTATTATGATGAATTATGGCAAGTTGACCATTTCAAGATGGCGGACGCGTCAACGTATCTGGAGTAGAGGTCTGCACGGGCTTTAAACTGAAGCCTGAACCCGGCCCGTACCCGAGATCGTCTGACCCGACCCGAGCGGCACAGTTAAATTTAGAGCCCGAACCTGACCCCAAATCTTTTTTTCCCACAACGAATAGTCAATTTAAAAAAAAAAGGATGCTGTATTTCACGATTGCATGCAATGGTCAGTAAGAAAATACATGTAAAGAAACAGATTCATCAAGGCTCGGCCACTTCACAAGGCAAAAGAAAAAACACTTACCAGTTATGAAAGTTTATGAACATCAGGTGCAGCGGTCACATAAATTCTGCTCAGTTTTTGAATGGTTGTATACGACAAGATGATAAATCTGCTTTAAATCAGACACAGAGATGTAGTGCGGTAAGATTGCATTTATTTGAATTAGCGAGTGAGAGACAGAGGGATGAAAGTTGTGTGTGAACCTGTGTCTGCGCGTCTCTCTCTACAAGCAATGAGGCTTAGTTACTTCAAAAACAGAGATTTTACCCCCTCATTGCACAGAAATAACATTGCGAGTCAATAGCCTATCGAAGCTATTTTATTAATAAAAGTTTCCGCTGCGCGATCTCTATCTGTGTGCAATAATGTGTGTGCGTGCATCTATAAAAGCAGCTTAGCCAACTGCATATAGTTTTAGTTTAGCTACAAACCCGACCCGAGCCCAAGCCGAAAGTATTTTGGGTAGCAGAGCTCTAATCTGGAGTGGTCGAATAGGGCATATGGGTGTGACGCTGCCTGGGTAACCCTGCAAACAAAACAGCTGCGCTACTTTCTGAACTGTGTAAATAAAATAAAAAATCTACAGCGCAACTGGGTTGTAGGTTGCCAGGTTGAGGTCACAGATGGTTTGAAATTTGTGTATTGTGTCGATTGTGTGAGGTGATGCGTTTCATACAAGATCTGGCAACTGTATAACCTTGGAATAAAATATTGATGTGATTATTCATATAACTAGATTTGGGCCATACAACTTACGGGAGTTTCCCGAGAGAAATAACAAAACGGGAGGGGGGCGGGAGATGGGTGTGAAATACGGGAGACTCCCGGGAAAAACGGGCGTGTTGACAGTGTGTGTGTGTGTGTGTGTGTGTGTGTGTGTGTGTGTGTGTGTGTGAAGGGTCACAGGGCCGATGCTGGAGCATGCTGGGATCACAGTGAGTGTGTGATCT
The DNA here is from genome assembly GCA_027422415.1 of Schizothorax lantsangensis. Taxonomy (NCBI): domain Eukaryota; kingdom Metazoa; phylum Chordata; class Actinopteri; order Cypriniformes; family Cyprinidae; genus Schizothorax; species Schizothorax lantsangensis. Next base: position 2,060,596 of record CM049847.1, on the reverse strand, counting down.
CTCTGCTTCACATCTGTGTGTCTCTCTCATGTGCTGCAGATGCACTGCACACGGCCCATGCTCATTCACACACTGAAACACACTCACTGTTATCACTCCGGTCTGCACAATGGAACGACTCTACACAGTTTGCTATTAGGAAATTTACAGTGTAAATCATGTCTTTTTTTATTATATATTTTTTTTGTAGTGCATAATATAGGGCTGGGCGATATGGCTAAAAAAAGTTATCACAATAAAAATTTCATATCAGTCGATATTGATAATTATCACGATAAATTTCAAATCTTTATTTCTTTCAAGTTTAAAGGCAGATTTTTGCTCCTAAGTGAAAGCTGTAGAAACCAGACCATTAATTTATTTTTGACCAGACCAGACCATTAAACTTCACATTTTTTAATTCTTTACACCTTTCCAGACATTTGTCCTTAAATAACTAAATATCTTAAGTTTCTGCATGTTCTAATGAGTGATATTATTTCAAGTCATGAAACCGGTTTGTGTTGCCTGACTTTGACACGCATCTTCAGCAGTTTGCAGTGCAGGCTGCAATATTAACAATATTACTTTTTGGTCTCTTAGAAATGCACATTTGACAGTAGCTTGAGTCTAAATTTATTTGTCTAAATACATGTAGTATAATTGCACAAATGCAAGAGCTGAATCACAAAAAATGCTGTAAATATATTCCATTACTCTAATTCAATTCAATTCAAGTTTATTTGTATAGCGCTTTTTACGATACAATCGTTGCAAAGCGCTTTACAGGAAATTAAGTTTCTACAATATATTTATACATTGTAGAAACTTAATATATTAACTTATGGCAAAATTTGTTAATTCTGCATGTTGTTGGGGAATCAGAGGTTGGCATCCTCTGAGGTCCTCCGAGGGGTCGGCATCATCTCTTCTCAGGTGTTTGGTCATCTCAGATCATTTAAGGGTTGGATCCAGACTGAAGCTTGTGAAGGATGTTAATCCCGTGGCAGAAACAGAGAAACAAAGAGACATAATTAGCGTAGCTGTTGTTCCATTCAAGCATAAATTATTTGTTCAACCCAAGCTAAAGAATAATAATGTGCGTTTGATCAGATATAACTGCAGTACAAGATTATGAGATGCATTATATGAATGCATTATGTGAATGCTTGGCTAAAGAGATGTGTCTTTAATCTAGATTTAAACAGAGAGAGTGTGTCTAAACCCCGAACGTTATCAGGAAGGCTATTCCAGAGTTTGGGAGCCAAATATGAAAAAGCTCTACCCCCTTTAGTGGACTTTGCTATTCTAGGTACTACCAAGAGTCCAGAGTTTTGCGACCTTAGGGAGCGTGATGGATTGTAGCGAGATAGAAGACTAGTTAGGTACGCAGGAGCTAAACCATTTAGGGCCTTATTGGCAAGTAATAATATTTTGTAACTGATATGGTACTTAATAGGTAGCCAGTGCAGAGACTGTAAAATTGGGGTAATATGATCATATTTTCTTGACCTGGTAAGGACTCTAGCCGCTGCATTTTGGACTACCTGTAGCTTGTTTATTGAAGATGCAGGACAACCACCTAGCAGTGCATTACAATAGTCCAGTCTAGAGGTCATGAATGCATGAACTAGCTTTTCTGCATCAGAAACAGGTAACATGTTCCTTAGCTTGGCAATGTTTCTAAGATGGAAGAATGCTGTTTTTGTAACATTGGAAATATGTTTTTCAAAAGACAAGTTGCTGTCTAATATAACACCCAGATTTTTGACTGTAGAGGAAGTAACAGGACATCCGTCTAGTTGCAAATTGTAATCCAAGAGATTCTGTGTACTGTTATTTGGTCCAATAAGTAATATCTCTGTCTTATCTGAATTTAATAGGAGAAAATTATTGGTCATCCAATCTTTTACATTTTTAACACACTCAGTTAACTTAGATAATTTAGAAGTTTCATCTGGTCTTGTTGAGATATATAGTTGAGTATCATCAGCATAGCAATGGAAACTAATCCCATATTTTCTAATAATATTACCAAGGGGCAACATGTATATTGAAAATAGCAGAGGACCTAGGACAGATCCTTGTGGTACTCCATACTTTACTGGTGATAATTGAGATGACTCCCTCTAATACATTTAATACATATGTACATTAATATTAAAAAAATATATATATATATGAATATCCCACAATACTATGGTGCAGTTAGTAGATGTAAAGTCTTCTGACTGTATCGTTGCGCTCAGTGTTTCTCCAGCGCTCTCATCTGGCTTTAAACTAGTTTACATTTCTGCATCATTTCTGTTCTTCGCTGAACTCAAGCACTTCACACTGGATCTCACAGCAATGTTTAGTGTCGCGTGACGAGACTCATCAGCGAGTAACACATCTGTTCTAGTGAGCTCACTGCGCTGCTGTTTGAACTTTGAGCCGAGCGGATAAATGGTCCGTGTGGTGCGGAGCAAATGACTAGCGCTGTTTCTTTCCGCTTTTGGCGCATACACATTACATTTTTAACATTTATTGCCCAGCCCTAGCATAATGTAATTATCCTGAAAGCAGCTTTGTTTTCTTCCTCATTTCTTTAAAATATTACTTAAAAAAGTGCCTGATCATGCTCTTCTGTGAGATTCACTCTTAGATAGTTACAGGATTGACTGAATATTGTAGCATGTTCTGTGACTGTAGCATCCTCACTCAAATACACCCATTAAATGTGTGCTGAGCAGAGTTATCCAGCACTGTATTGAGCTCTGTATTGTGGAGGAAGCAGCAGATCAGTACTGCGTCGTTGTGGGTGTTGGTTCTTCTGCTGTTGTAAGCTGTAAGGACAAACTGAAACCATTTGGCAAAGAGATCTGGCACAGCATCACCTGAATAATCTCTGAAGCATGATGAAAGGCTGCTTCACTAAACCACACATGAAGAAATCCTACCTGCTGACTATTTCACCGTTCTGACATTGAAATAGGCCACTCACGTGATTCGGACTGATCCGAGGAGATTTTATTTTGTGTACTGCTTTGTTTTCAATGCTAACATTTATGCTTTTCCATAAACGCCATCTAAAGAATGAATTTACCCTTTCATTCAGCCCGTCTGCTGTTTTTGTTCAGACCAAATATATACGTACATACTAGGGATGCACCGATACCGATACTGGTATCCGGCACGATACTGCACTCTTATACTCGTACTTGTAAAAATGCCCCGATACCACACAGCTTGTGAACAACGCCGTATCCAGAGTAAGAAACACAGACAATAGAGCGCAGAATGGAGTTATTAGATATTAAAGATGTCTATGAAGTACATGAATGTAATTAATATAATGTTAAACATTCAAAAACAACCAAAAATTGTAGGGTCAAAAAAACATGACTTAAGTTTCAGAAAATATATTCATCACTGTTACAAGATTTATAGGCTATAGGATAACGAGTGGTTCCTTACTGTATTACAGGAAAACGTCTTGTGATTACAGTACTGAGCCGCTGCAATGGAGCAGCTCTAATGTGCTATTAAATTAAAGATGAAATACCATAAAGCAAAACATGAACAGTGTAGCAAAACCTTGTAAAATACATTTTAATGTGCATAATTAAGTGAGAATATAACTGAAGGAAATATCTATTTGCTAAATCAACTAAGCCATCTAACATACATATTCTTTTGGTTTCTGCCAAATTCCATATGCAATAAAAAATACAGGTATCGGTATCGGCAAGTACCAAAAATAAAATTATCGGTATCGGCCAGTTCTGGAAAAAGTGGTATCGGTGCATCCCTAATACATACATATATAACCCTAACATACATAAACCTCACCTTTCAGCCTAATTAATGATTATCATTTTATACTACATGGCTGTTGAATGCTTGAATCTGATTGGTTGGGGAACATTCTGCAATTATTTTGGCTAAAGTAGCTCCAGGCAGCTCTTGACCTCATTACATATAAGCAGAATAATTGACTCATCTGTTGAATTATTAGAAAATAATGCACACTTTGTGCCATGGCCACT
>CM049847.1:1969089-2051589 GCA_027422415.1 Schizothorax lantsangensis | reverse complement strand
CAAACTCCATCTTTGCACCGCAGCAAACACAGAAGCTGCATCTGAAGTGGCATGAGATGTATTTGATAAGCTGAGCTGCCAGAATTGCATTAGCACTGCAAAATATCGAATGCATAAATCATTTTATAAGATTAATGTCTTAAATATTTTTTTAACTGTTGGGAAAATGCAACAATAGTTTTAAATCTGAAACCAAACCAGTAGGTGGCGACAAATGACTGTTTTAATGAGTGAGTCGTTTAGTCCTTCATTCAACAGATTCGTTCAAACGACTGATTCATTCAGAAACGAGTCAAGTGACTACTGTATTTATGAACGGGTTTCTGAATCATTGACTCACTTGATTCGTTCAAACAGCTGATTCATTCAGAAACGAGTCAAGTGACTACTGTGTTTATGAATGGGTTACTGAATCATTGACTCACTTGATTCGTTCAAACAGCTGATTCATTCAGAAACGAGTCAAGTGACTACTGTATTTATGAATGGGTTTCTGAATCATTGACTCACTTGATTCGTTCAAACAGCTGATTCATTCAGAGACGAGTCAAGTGACTACTGTATTTATGAATGGGTTTCTGAATCATTGACTCACTTGATTCGTTCAAACGACTGATTCATTCAGAACGAGGCAAGTGACTACTGTATTTATGAATGGGTTTCTGAATCATTGACTCACTTGATTCGTTCAAACAGCTGATTCATTCAGAAACGAGTCAAGTGACTACTGTATTTATGAACGGGTTTCTGAATCATTGACTCACTTGATTTGTTCAAAAGTGTGGATTCATTCAGAAACAAAACTCCACTGTGTTGCTCAGAGACACAAAACACTTCTGCTGTGGCTTCGATCGGAAGTATTTTCATCAGTGAAATTGAGCAGAAACAGTCAATATTGTGTCTAAAATGTAAGTCAATTCATTTTAACTTCTTTGTTTATTGAACTACTATTATATAAAATCACATTGCAATCGTGTTGAAGCATTTACTGGTCCGGAAAACCGGCTAATTCCGGTCCATGGCCGGTCAGTCGGTGCATCTCTAATTATTATAGTAATTTAAAACTAATTTAAAATATATCTTAATGTCTTGTTGATATTTTTTATATTAGGGAATATTAGCTATCCATTGCTTCACATTTACAACTGTGTGTTTGCTGCTTAAAAATATTTGTTGATTTTCGCACTGTTCTTATTTAAAATAGCTGACAGGCTTTTTGACAATGCAATTTAATTCTGTGCCAGTAGGTGTCACTTCTGGAGCAGCAGAAATAGTGTTAACGGCTGTATACAACGCTCATAAACGCTGCTTCATCAGGCATTACAAGTAGGTCAGGTAAAATGAAAATGCCATTGATGCTTTTCTGAATACGGTTGGTTCTCTACAGAGATACATTCACATAAATGCACCACGTTTTGACTTTGAAATGTGCAGCGCTCATATTTATTCAATGAAATCATAGCCTTTGAAGTTTAATCCTGCCATATCATGATTCTTGCATGAGTTTTGGACAAATTTGTGCAAATCTGTTTGTGGCGGTCAATGTTGATATTGTGATGGGCCACAAATGAATCAATGTATGGGAAACACTGCAATCTGTAAACAAGGGTTTTCATATCGTCAGAGCAAAATATGAAGCAGCATCTAAATGCAAACCATGCTGTTTAAACTCAGTGTTCATTGATATGAAATCTCTGTTTTCTGTCTGTTTTACTGCTGCAGTAATGTTGATTAATCAGCGTTCATGTAATTAATTCAGTTTGAAAGTTGTAAATTCTCGCTGTATATGAATGAACTGGTTTTGTCACGTTGATGAATAATGAACATGTAATTGATTTGATGCGTGTCACAAACAGCCGCCTGATTTCATGACGGATAATTCAAGCTCCTGCTGCTTGACCGAACGTATTTGAACTGTTTTTCTGATCCAGCCCAGCCTGGTTAAATATAGAGCTGCAGTGTGCCGGAGCAGCCGCATGTGTTTATATAAGGTTATACTTCACTGTAAGTAAATATTTGACCTGGCCGGGCAGCGCCTCTTACCCGGCACTGCAGAAATGCACCTTGTGCTCGTGTCCCAGAGTCACCGGTGAAAGAGTTCAGTCTCGCTGCAGCCCTTCTCCTCATCCAGCGACAGGTGCAGGGAACGTGACCGCTGCCGAGTCCTTCACACCGCACCTCAATCACACGGTACCTCTGGACATAACTCTTGAATAACTTATGGCTTCTGGAAAATTCACACAGGCACACGTTGTTTTGTTTGTTTTGTTTTGTTTAGAATACTTACACTCTTAAAAATAAAGGTGCTTCAATAGAAGAACATTTTTGTCTAAATGGTTCCATAAAGAAGCTTTAACATCTGAAGAACCTCTGTTTCACAAAAGCTTCTTTGTGGCGAAAGAAGGTTCTTCAGAATATAAAAAGGTAAGAAAGAAATGGTTCTTTAAAGGGATAGTTCACCCAAAAATGAAAATTTTGTCATTAATTACTCACCCTGATGTCGTTCCAAACCTGTAACTGTGCGTTCACACCAGACGCGACTTGCGCGAATAAATTGCGCTATTCGCGCGTAGTTGGACGCTTGAACATTTTGAGTTTACTCGCTTCATTCACGCGTGAAATTCACTTCACAACAGATGCGAATTCGCGTCAAGGGAGGGGCTTCTGCAGGCGGCTCCAGTCTCGTTGCGATATGGCTGACATGGATTTTGTTTAGAGGCTAGTTGCACTTTATGTGCTATGGAAACACTGGACGCGTGTATTTCAGCCGAGAATGTAGTTGTTTAAAACTCAAATCTGCGGTTTATTTATAAAAACAGCACCTATTTGAAAATGTGCTTCTCCGATTTCGGAGACGTGAGCTCCACGCGATCACCGGGCACTCGTGCTCATGTATCCCAAAGAGAGGAGCATAAACTCAGCTAGTCCTTCTGACATCTGCCGCTGGCTCTGATGTATCTGTAGTGGATAAACATAAGATATAATTCGTTTTGGGTAAATCTAACAGGTAATCTTTGGTCTATCGTACAGGTCCGGGTATCCACATACAGCCTCCGCTCGTAATCACGTCACTACTAGAGCAAGCTCCTGATTGGTTAACGCGGCGCGAATATCCACCAAAGTTCAGATTTTTCAACTCGCGCGGTTCGCACGGCAAATGCCCGAAACGCTCAATTCGCGCCACCTCATTCGCGCGAACCGCGCCGCAGGATGTCTATTCGCATCTTTGCATTGACTTAACATGTAAATCACTTGCGCTTAACGCTTCATTCGCGTCTGGTGTGAACGCACCTTAAGACCTTCGTTCATCTTCAGAACACAAATTAAGATATTTTTGATGAAATCCGAGAGCTCTCTGACCCTCCATAGACAGCAATGTAACTGCAATGTTCCAGAAACATAGCAAGGACATCGGTAAAATAATTTACAAATCTACGAGAATACGTTTTGTGCGCAAAGAAAACAATAATAACATAATTTATTCAACAGTTCTTGTCCCAGAGTTACCGTCTTCCACCATTTTGGAGAGCACCCCAGAACATAATCAACATAATCAGCGTTGTTTACGTTCAGCATGCGCGCAATTAATCCTGAACGTAAACAACACTGAATTCTAAGAGCTCTCCGAATTCATAAAAAATATCTTAATTTGTGTTCAGAAGATGAATGAAGGTCTTACGGGTTTGAAACAACATCAGGGGGAGTGATTAATGACAGAAGTTTCACTTTTGGGTGAACTATCCCTTTAAAGGGTTCTTTGTGGAACCAAAAATGGTTCTTCTATGGCATCGCTGCGAAGACCCTTATAAGCACCTCTATGTTTAAGAGAGTAGAGTGACTGCATTAGTGAAGATAATGTGAGTAGTGTTGCACATTATTAGCTGGTTGCTGGGCTCTTCTGGTTGATTGCTAGGTTATCATCATGTGAATTTGGGTTGTTTCACTGCAGTTTCTTGTTCTGGGTGCTTGCATCTACCTGTCCACTCACATTCCTGAGATTTAGGAGCTTCATCTGATCACTTAGACAAGTAACAGCACACCCAGTGTTTCCCTCAGGATTTCATAAAACAATGTTAAATGCACCAATCTGGTGCACTTGGAGAGCAAAATTAAGAGCTCAAACCCATTTTCAGTTACCAAATTAGAGTAAAGTTTCTGCACTGATTTATAGCTGGACTCAAACCGCTTTTAGATTTGATAGTGTCTCACCATGCAGATAGTCTTGCTGCTGACATGGCGTTTAAAAAATAAATGAAATAACCAAATAATTCAAAAATAATAGTAATGTTTCATTTTTATAGTCAAATATTAATACTTTTGTCTTCATTTCTTCACTTTATTTAGGCAGAAAGCTGCAGTTTCAGTGAAAGCAGGTTTACAAACACTGTAATCATCTGTCTACAGAAATGCTGGAAATACTGTGAATGTAAAAATACTCTGGTGCTCCTTGTGTTCCCAAATATATGTTGAACTCACAGCACATGTAGAGATTGAGCTGCTTTGAGACACTGACAGCACGGGTCACGAGCTGATCGCGTGTAAATGAACACAGTGCCATGCTTCACTTTTATTAAATCACAGCATTTTGCTGTTCGATGAGCATTTGGATTTTAGTTCAGTGAGCATGCTTTGCCAAATCAATGGTGCAAAACAGGTTATAAAATAAGAATAAAACAGGTTAGAATAAAGCATATGAAGTGAGGAATCATACATGTCTTTGAGGGATGTTGATCTCTGTGCTGGACTGATTTTGAGCAGTTCTGTAGTCTTGATCATCTGGTATAGTCTCTCTGTGACTACAGTAAGTGTGCTGTGGTGTTCAGCGGCCATCCCATCAGTGTGAGTTTGCCTGGAAATCACCAGGGTCACACAGGCAAATATTTACCTAGCTTGGACCAGAAAGAGGCACTCGAACGGCACCTGTCTGCCAGATGTGTCCAGCAGGGGTTTTATGGCAGGAGCGCTGTCTTTCTTGTATGGACGAGCCGGACGCCTGTTTATTTTCCCCCATTGCCTCTCTCAGACCTGATGCCGTACCCTCTGACCACATCAGACTGCATGGGCACCACGTCTGTTGAAAACCCAGTTCTGATGATGAATTTGAGATGCTTCAAAGTGAAAATATACAGTATAAATATAAAATATACAGTTTCTATACAGTCCATGCTGGAAGCCGTTGATTATAATGGCAGAGGTCTCCTTCTATCTGAGGCTGTGAGACTTGAGCACACTTTACATGTTACTTATAATGATGACATTTTTATTTCGGATAAATGCTGTTCTTTTGAGCTTTCTATTCATCTGTGAATCCTGAAAAATCAAATGCATCACAGTTTCCACAAAAATATTGGGCAGCAAAACTGTTTTCAACATTGATAATAATCAGAAATGTTTCTTGAGCAGCAAATCAGCATATTAGACTGATTCAGCTTTGATCACAACAATCAATTACAGTTTAACAGATATTCACATAGAAAACAGCTTTTTTAAATTGTAATAATATTTGAAAAAAATTAAGTAAATGCAGCTTCAGAATAAATGCAGCTTCAGACTTGTTTCAGAATTGGTTTGTAAGGTCAGAAACGTAGTTTGCACAAGAACGCAGACGTGAATGTTTGGCTAAAGTGTTGCACACATAAGGTCACATTGTACGTGCTTAATGTGTGTTCCTGCTAGCTGCAATAAACCTGTTAACTTTAACCAGAAGGATTTTCATCAGACTGTTGAGACATGACTGTAGCTGTTGTGAAAGAGAAAACTGACTAGATACCGTTTCTGATGCAAACCGCTTACATAGGGACCTATAAAAATCTGTTTTATTTCTTCACAGAATTCCTTTACATATGTTTTTTATTTTTATTTTTATTTTTTTTTACAAAATCTTTATTTTATTTTTTTACAAATTCAGTTTTTTTTTTTTTTTTGCTGGATTCCCTTTTTTTTTTTTACTCTGTTTTAATGTTTAAATTACATTTTATTCATCAAAAAGCATGTCTAATTAATTGAAATCAAGAAATTTACAATATTAAACAGCAATTTATTAAATGTTTAACAAAAATAGTTTTAAGGCCCTGTGAAATGTTTTATTTTTTATTTATTTTATTATTATTTTTTGGCCAAATTCTGTTTTCGATTAATTTTCCCGATTCCATTTTAATGATTTCATTAAATAAAAATAATCAAAAGCATCTCTAACTTATTGATTTTAGAAAACAAATACTAATTTATTATTATTAAATTTATTTATTTTTTCCCAGAAATACTGTGTTGTGTATTTAAATTTTTCTGCCAAATAAATTATTTAAATTATTTATTTTTTCTGATAAATACTCCTCTAAAAATAATGTTTCAGTAATAATTTTAGTAGTAGTAGTAGTGCTATCATTACATTAAGTAATATATTTCTGTCAATTTTATTTTGATGGGTTGCTGTGAAGACCTTTTATTTTTCTGTTTGTATATATGACAGTATTTTTTCTCAAAAGAAACGGTAAAATGCTCCTGAAATGATTCTCAGAGCATTTCTAGAGATTATGTTCATGTGTTCATAGGCTGAAAACACAGCGCTTCAGTAAAGGAAACCATTCATTCACACAGAGACGCACAGAACATGCAGGATTTGTATTTAAATGGTATTTTTGCAGATTAATATTAACAGAGGATCCCGTCCAATCTTAAAATATGAGCCGGACTACATTACATAGAGCTCCACTTGCAGCGAGGACATAGTCTCAGACAACAGTGTGTTTATATGGTGAGATATTAGCTGCTCAGAGTATAAAACCAATAAAATGATGTTTCATAGGTTGAGGTTGAACAGATGAACCTGCCTGAAGCTTCAGATGTCTGAACGTTGTGCTTTGGACAGTTGATTGTGTGAACAAAGCAGGCCGGACTCACTCTCGCTCAGCCTTGTTCAACCCCATCAGTGTCAGTCATATTCATTTCATGAGCTCATTTCACACCATCTGTTCTCCTGAATTCAGATGCTTTTACTGTTTCTGCTCCTTCATTTTCAATAATGAGCAGCACCCTCAAGAATAATTACACTGAGCAACAACTACAAACAGTTAAACGCTTGGAAACAGTCTCTGAGGCTGTGTTTTCAGGCTCATTGATGCAGAGGTTTAATGTGGATTACTATCATGAACCTCCACCCATTAGACTTACTGACGCTTATATACAAGGGAAAAACCATGAGCATGATCATGGGCGTAGCTTGTTGAAAGATTTTACTAAATATCTGTTAATCAGTAATATTTTCAACTCAGAAGTTTATAGTGCATTATTTTCAACATGTTTACAACCTTTACAAGTAATTCACTTGCAATGTATGGCGACCTCACACACTTGCTGCTGCTCTGTAATCATAGTACAAACAATTAGTGTGAATTTGTACGTTTACTCTAGAAATGCTCAAATTTTGACCGACAAAATCGACTGGCTTGGTTTATTCCCCCAAACACAAGCATCAAGCAACGCCTGTGAGTGTAATGCACACTTGACACGTACCATTTGAGGTGGTAAAAGCACATATTAGTATCTTGCATCATTGTCGTCTTGGGTTTAATATCAGCCTTTATTAGTGTAATATGTTTTATTGATGGAGCTGTTGGTTAAAAATGTTCAATGGCTTTTGGTCCTCTTAGTCCAGTGGCGATCTAAAACATCCCGTATGTTAGTCTCGTTTGTGTCCATAATAATGTAACTAGGCAGCAAAAACTTAAAGCAACTACATGATTCCTCAAACTATCATCAGAAACACATGTGAACACTTCAACTTTAGCTTGAACATGAATGCATCTGAGCTGAGCTTAAAGAGCCAGTCGTTTTTTATCACATTAGTTTACTCTAAATCACACATGCACACTAAATGGGCTGAAAATGTCTTAAAGGGGTCATCGGATGCCCATTTTCCACAGTTTGATATGATTCTTCTCTGCTTAATGAAAAGTCTATAACATACCCCGCCCTTTGGTAAAATTTTTCAATGGTAGCTGTAAAACATCACTCTTTTACCCTCCGTGGGGAGACAAAAACAGCGTTCTCTGAGAGGTGCTGTTTATTTGCTTTAGCTGCATTTAATGAGCTCTGCTGACTTCTTCTGTATGGCCGTTCTCCGAGAGCTGTTTACTTTAGCTGCATTTAGCTAACATAGATGCATTTAGGTAGATAGAAAAGGCGCATTAGAAAAGGCGATTTGCAAAGATTCAAAAACATAAAAAACTCTTACAGCGGCTCACTTCTTCTGTAGGTAAAGCTGGAGTAAATGACGACTGCTATGTAGATCAGGGCGGAGCTGTGATAAAACACTAGTGTCAATCAACTTCTTCTTGTTGTTAAGCATGCAGCTGTGATAAAACAATGTCAATCAACTTGTTTTCCCCCAAAATGGAAACAAGATTTTCTCCCTGGAAACAAATATCTTAAGTCATTTTGCTTATCTTGTAAAAGTATCTTGATTTAAGAATTTTTAGATATTTTGACTAGAATCAAGACAAAAATACTAAGTAAGATAAGCCATTTTTTGCAGTGTGAGGAGATTCTCCTCTCCTCTGGCTGGAGCTGTCCGTATATATGTCTAAATATGCATCGTCAAGATGGCCACTAAGTAAACTAAACCTTGAAGTCGGCATGAAATGAAAGCTACCCTTGTCTGTTTTCTAAATATTATCTGTTGTTTTGACCTCATAATGTCAAAACTGGATCTTTGAGTGAATGGTCAGTCTTCTCTCTGTGACGTATGCAGGATTTCTTCAATCATTTAGTGCTCTTACATTTAGTCGGCATCAACGCCTCGTCGTTTGCTTTGAATGGAGTGACGTCAAGTGTTGCCGAACTGAATTGTGGGTCCGTCGTGTCGCTTCACTGGCGTTGCTTGCGGCAGAAGAAATCCATTTTTGAAAACTTTTCAACTTTTCAAGCATGCCAATTTGTTAAAAGCAGCCCTATAAAATGCTGTTTTATTGTTACCAAATTCAGCCTAATTTGAAATCAAAGATTTATTAAAATTTATTTTTACAATCTATGAATCCAGAAATTTAGTTTTGTATTTAAATTATGCAAATTACCATGATTGTCATGAGTTACTCGCGATTAATCGCAGATTTGTATTTCTTCTAAATGCCAATCAAATGTTTAATACCTTCAACATCATGCAACACCAGAAAAGTAATGTCATGATGTTTTTGAACTTGCTGTAGACACATGAAAAAAGTCACTACTTCTCTTTCTTTGACGGTCGACACAAACCTGTTTACATTTTTGCACACAGGGCAGCTCTTCTTCACAAAATGTACATTTATTATTAAGCTGCCCACATCTGTATTTTGAGACTAAATTCTCACCATACTGATAAAAAATCCGTCTGTAAGTAGTGTAAGCGTTGCTAAACGCCAAATGACATTGGCTGTTTCTTCCATGACTGAATGGCTCTCCCTTCCAAGGTTAATCTGTTAAACTCCGACATAAGATAAAGACCTGTGCAGCTATAGCATAAATAATGCTCATCTGTGTTTGCTGAAATGCCGCGCGCGTTTGAGCAGACGCAGAGCCGAGAGAGAGAGAGAGAGAGAGAGAGTGAACAGACAGACGCAGTCATCCAATCAACAACTGATGCATAGAGAGAGAGAACAGCCACTCACATTTTTTCCTTCAACGAGAGGTGTGCAATGAATTCCATTTAATTTTTTTCCTGGGAGCAAGACCTCGCGCTCGCGTGGCAGTAACGTTTCTGGATTCTATTTTTTTGTTTTTATACATTTTTCTGGACTTTTTTAATGGTTAAATTACATTTTATTAATTAAAAACCGGTGATTCCCAGAAACTTAATTAAATTAAAGGTTTGGGCGCTATTTTGAAGGGAAAAACATCGAACCTTATATAATTTAACACTAAAGGGGTCAATTTGCAATAAAAGTTTAACAAAAAATACCTTTAGAGCCCTAAGTTGGCAACATGATTTTTTTTCTCATTTCTGTTTTATTGTTCCAACAATCTGGTTGGGCCACGGGTCAAACAGAAAATACGCGCTGCTAATTTGAATGCATCGCAAATTGATTTATTAAAATTTATTTTTACGAAGCCCTATGCCGTTAAAATGAATTTGCGTTAACGCGTTATTAACGAGTTAACTTTGACAGCACTAATTTAAATTTATCTGGTCAGCACATGAAAGCATAAAACATTAATTTAATTTATCTTTTAATCAAATGAAAATAAACTATATTTCTTGGCAAACAAATGGGATTTAATATTAAAATTAACATGAACAAAATATTGTGTGATTTATTCCTTAAAAAATAGTGGTAGTAGTAGTATTACGTACATTCTACTGAACAATAGTAGCCTAATATATTTCTGCCTTTACTGTATGTCTTCAAGTTAAACCAAACTTTTATTTTGACGGGTTGCCGTGTCTATATGACTCTAGTTTTTCTCAGATGAAAGGGTAAAATGCTCATGAAGTGACTCTCGGAGCAGTTCTGGAGATGTTGTGTGTGTATTTAGTGAGACGTCACACGCTTCAGTGTGTGTGTAGTAAACGAAACCATGCGTCTGCGCCATTCATTCACAGAGAGACACAGAACATGACTGATTCATATTTAAATAGTCTTTTTGCAGCTTAACATTTACAGATACTAGTCCATATCATGATTTGATATCAGTGTAATGACCTACTTTTGATTAATTCATCCCTACTTTGACAAATCCGTGACATTCCGTGTTATACAGTAAATTCCATATTTATGACTGGATTCCACGATTCCGTCCACATCACGGAAATCATAGGGCTCTACTTCAATAACCTGTTACGCTCAGATGCACGTCACAATACAGAAGGAAAGATCTGTCGCTATCTTGAGTTATGTTGGTAGGCCTCAGTGACGCTGACGGTTTCCCATCGCTCCCGCAGGAGTCCGGAGCCGCCGGTCTGTCCTCACAGAAGAGCAGCACAGCTCCGGTCAGCCCTGGAGCCGGTCAGCCGGACAGCGTCCCCGCGGCTCTCGCCAGCACCCTCCAGCACATCGTAGGACAGCTGGACGTGCTCACACAGGTAACACATCTTTACATGCTCACACATCCTCTGCAGATCGATGGATCATTTAGACTGAAAAGACTTCATGTAAACGCTTCAGCTGATCCAAATGAGTTGGATCTGAATGAAATTTGGATCAGATTGACGGGGGTGGTGTAGACCGGAAATAACCCCATCAGTAGGAAAAGATAAGGATGAAAATCTTTCGAATGGATTCACCTGGATTCAAAGACGCCTCGCAGACATGCACAGTGCCGTGGTGCATGTTTTATGTGCATTGTTACAAATATAATATTTCAGTAATACGTCTGGTCAGTGAATGAGACTGAATATCTAATAATAAGGTTCATCATGTGTCAGCTTTCTTAGCTCCGGTCACATTATCATGGTGACTTTCTCTGTTTCTGAAGTTTTGATCAGAGCACCTGTAATAATTGAATACATGTATCAGGTCGTATCATTTAGGCCTGGTTTCACAGACAGGGTTTAGGCTAGGCCATAGTTCAATTAGATCATTTAAGTAGCTTTTATAAACATGCCTTAGGAGAAAAAAAAGCTATTACAACTGTCATTTTTTATGTAATGAAATAATCAGTAAATATTTCTATATAATTAATCAACAGTTTAATTTAGAGGAGTCAAACACAACTGCAGCAAGTATTTAGGCTTCCTTGTAATTATGTGTTCCTCTGTTTTCTGTCTCTGTCACTTAATATATAAAATAAAAACCACTGTGTATGAACTCTTGAGGCAGCTTCTCCTCTGGGTGAAGAGAAAAGAGACGGGGAAAACTGATACAGGTATTTGTGTGAGGAGTAATAATACAAAGACAAGATGTCTTTCTGCTGACCTCGTCACTAGCCACACACAAAAACAAACACACTGTATGAGCCGGCTCTGTTAATCAACTGATGAAGTTACTCTTATTGTTTTGAATCATTTTAAAGATTTCTCCACTGAGTCCGGCAGAGCCAGATTTAACAAGAAGTCGTTGCTATCAATAATTTACTGAATTACCATCTGAAATGTACGTATATGTGAGCTTTGAGATTTAAAGCAGTTTAATTACTGACTGTTTGCTCGTATAACAGACATCTATGTAATAAGAAAAAAACGGTAACACTTTAGTATAGGGACCAATTCTCACTATTAACTAGTTGCTTGCCTATTAATAACATATTGGCTGTTTATTAGTGCTTATAAAGCACATATTCTACATCCCTAGTCCTACCCAATATCTAAACTTAACAACTACCTTACTAATAAGCAGCAAATTGGGTGTTTATTGAGGCAAAAGTCATAGTTAATGGTTTGTTAACGGCGAGAACTGGACCTTAAAATAAAGTGTGAGTGAAAAAACATTTACTTAGGTTCAGATCTACCTACATGTACAGCTTGTGCACATCAGGATTCCCATCATACGTGTCTATTTCATATCTACTATCATCAGTGATTATATGTTTGGGATCAGATCAGTCTCGGCTGTTAAGAGCATGTGTAGAGTAATTGGCTCTGATGATTTCTAATTATACATGTATGAAGGAGCATTTAATGAAGGTAAGTCAAGTGTGAAAGTACAGCTGGAAGCATGTTCCCGGCAGAAGCTGTCTTTAAATGAATGTCCCGCTGCATGCGCTCCTAATGCAGCGTTAGCGTCCATTCAGTTCATCAGCTCACCGTACACTAAATCAGAGGAATAATCTGTTAATGCACCTGCTCCTGCGTGCTTCACTATATACAGTATATACAGCCGTGACCCCTGGGAAGAGCTTTCATGTACCGCTCCACACAACACAACTAAAGCCTGATTAAAACAGCGGCCGCTGCTGTAAGTCAGAGCAATGTCTGGGACACAAGTAAAATAATACATTCATTAATGACATTTGGAAAGCAGCAAATGATGCATGGATGGTAAAAAGTGTCTGATTATTCATGTGACCTCCATAAAACCAAAATAACAAGAAATCTATGTAGTTAGAGTTTTACATTATTAATGAAAGTCAGCACCTGGCTGCTGTGAATGTGTTTCCAGTAATAACGTCCTTGAGGCACATTGACAGAATCTCCCTTCATTCCCCACAAATCATGTAGCGTATATATATCTGTAACGTCCAGGAACTCATTCAAGAGATTCATTCAAAACTGTGGATTTGTTTAGTAACGAATCACCGCTGATCAGAGATGCACAACACTTCTGCTGTAGCTTTGATTGGAGCTATTTTCATTCGTGAAACTGATCAAAACAGACAACATTGACAATATTGTGTCTAAAATGTAACGTTTATTGAACTTTTGTATAAAATCAATATCACTTTTGCACTCGTGCAGATATTGGGGAAAAACAGCATTATTTATGCATGATATAAATATGAGGTTTTGATTTTTGCCCTCATATCTTGAGTTTGAGGCTCATATAACTGCATTGTAATAGACTCCTGCGTCATATTCATCAGAAACTGAAACATCAATGTAAGATGATGGACAGCTCTGGACGGGGCGCTGCGTAAGATGGCTTAATCATTATTTTTCCCATAATTAATCACACCAAATGAACGCATTAAATCAACAACCCTACCACAAATATCTCCAAATGGTGCGTTATTTACTCTCGTTTAAACACATTTTAATGGCTGATCCTGACCTGGAGGTCTGTTGACTGTGATGTTATCATTTTACATATCATTAGCTGTTTTCTGACTCATCTTTGGCTGGGAACGTGAAGGCTAATGTTTCTGAGCTTTCACCTGACCTGCCCCTATTCTGTGTGATAGTGGAGAGGAGAGGACTTCATGCTGCAGTTATTAGGCAGGAGCAGCTGGTTTCCATTGAAGAAGAACACCACCTACTTTCCTAATGCTGTTCCTCTGGCATGTGGAAAACGCTCGGGCCTCAGAGGGGGCTTCTCATCATCTGGGAGCATTTATCCATATTCCAGATTCACATTCTCCGTGCAGGGAATGCTAACCTTCACCTTCATGTGAATACTGGCGCATGCCTTGGCCTGCAGCTTCACTAAAGTTATTATACGGCCTTGATTCATCATCATCCAATTAAGTTAGATCTCTTCCAAGCAACCTCAACTAGAGAGGAAGTTATTAGCATTGTCCGCTGTATAACTTGGTATATATGTGTACACTACCATTGAAACGGTTGTCAAACTCAAAAGATTTTTAATGTGTTTTAAAGAAGTCTCTTCTGCTCACTATAGCCCTATTCGGACGGGATTAGTTTTACATGGAGAGGTGGGGTAAAGTCGTTATTACCAGAGCTTCTCAGTTATTTTAGTCCCGTCCGAATGCACCATCTCGGTAATCATTACAGACAATGTCAGTAAAGATTACGCCGACTTTTACCTTCTGTAAAAAGGTCCGGAGAAATTACCTCAGGTAATACTAATCCCGCGCGAATAGACCAGCTGTAAAAATATACATAAATATTCTGTCATTTTCCGTGCTTTTTCAAATATGGAGGCGCTTGAAGAAGCTTTCAGTTGCGTTCTAGGCAGCGGGACAAGTCAGTGGCAAACCTCAATTCTTTTCAACATAAAACGATGCAGGATTAGTAAAACAATACCATCTACGCTACGCTTCCTCTCTCTCTGACAGTGAGTTCATATCACACACAGTCACGCCTCCTGTCAATCACTCAGAGCATCACTCGTCCTGTCTAAACCACCTCAAGCATTTTTACTGTTACTGAGCGATGGAGAGCACTTACATTCAGGAAGTAACATAACACGCAGGTGACGGCGGTGCGTAAATCGAGTTACCCTCCCACTTCTGATAGTTTTACTGAGATTTCTAATCCCGTGCGAATCGGCCATTAATATTACAGACGTCCTGTGGTAAAATTACATTACCCCATCTACCCCTGTAAAACTAATCCCGTCCGAATAGGGCTTGAGACTGCATTTATTTGATCAGAAATACAATAAAATAAGTTTTTCAGTATCTATTAATTAAACTGTAATTTATTTCAGTGATCAAAGCTGTATTTTCAGCATCATTACTCCAGTCTTCAGTGTCACATGATCTTCAGAAATCATAATAATATACTGGTTTGCTGCTCAACAAACATTTCTGATTATCATCAACGTTGAAAACAGTTGTGCTGCCCAATATTTGTGTGGAAACCGTGATACATTTTATTTTTCAATATTATTTGCATTAAAAAGATCAGCGTTTATTTAAAATCTAAATCTTCTGGAACATTTTAAAGGGCTTTCCAGTCACTTTATCAACTTGATGCATCCTTGCTGAATAAAATCACTAATTTCTTAAAAAGAAAATACTTGCCACAAACATTTGTATGGTAGTGTATATATAACTCAGTGTATATATCAGTGCATGTTATTTTCAAGACAATCTTTAATCAGAGAGTTTACTCTGCCTCGCTGCAGGCCAGTGTGTCTGTTCTGGACTTAATGTTGAAGGTCAGAGAACGGCTGCAAAATGGTTACTAAAAACTAAAATGTAAAATATGACTATCTTTGCACAGAATTATTTCACTAACATTATAAGTGGATGATAAAAAAGATAATCAATAAATGGATGATAGGACCCTGATACACGCATTTCAGTAGTTCTGCTGTTCAAGGGAAGGCTGTCAGTGTTGTTTTAACATTGTTAAAAGATACTTAAATGCAAAATCATGTAATTTTGACCCCGCAGTCCAGCATCCGATGTCCATAAAATGCACATCCAGATGACATTCAATATCTCCCTGGCCATCATCTGATCATAATGTTAATCCTAAAGAGATATAAATCTTGGGAGTGCACTGGATAATGTGTCTGATGCAGTGCTGTCTAGAAGAAAACACTGGATCCAGTTGCTGGAAGGACCCAATGAATAATTCACTTCTGAACCTGAAACGGGGGAATGTGCTAAGATACACACTTTCACACACTCCCCGCATCAGCCGTACACACACTGCAAATTGCAGATGTTAGTAACATTCAGTGTATTACAGCCCAAACATCTTTACTATCACTCAGCGGGTATTTTTAGTGTAGTTTAATGTCCACAACTCCTTTAAGTATTAAAAAACCACAGCTGGGGTAATTGAGAAACAAAAATAGAGCTGGATCAAACCTGGAGAGGGTTTAATGGGCCTATAATGTGGGTTTACAGGGCACACGAAAAAAACATTTGCTGTTTTCCTCTGTACAGAGGCTTCTATTAACATGAAACGATTTTCTGTAACTGCATTCTGGGATGGCAGACTGTGGTAGATTATACAATTATATCCATCTGAACTTTATGCAAATTGCCTTAATTGCCTATTTTATGTGCATTTCAAAAAGTTGAATTAAAAAAACAAAACCCGGTTTACACAAGGGTCATAGAGCCTGTTTTCATTTGTAGATCTGTGACGAAGCAGCAGTGAATTTCTGTAGCAGATGCCTTCAGCCCTGTTAGGACAAATACAATAAGATGCTTGTCTTATTCAAGACTAAGACTGTCAACCAAAAAAAGTATAAATTCAAAGCTCACACACACACACAGAGCAGCGGCATCATTTTCAACACGGCTCCTGTAAACAGCATGCGTCTCGTGTAGTGTATTATCATCATGATTTTACCTGCGCTAACTCCAGTGACCTTCACTAGAGTATACCTCTACCCAGTGTTTTCAGAGGAGCCGATAGGCTCTTGCTCGTATTGATTGGAAAAGCACACTTGCAGAGGAAGGAAATGCAAAACCCATTCCCTCTAGCATGAAATACCAGCAGATGTTATCGAGCTCTGCCTCCCAGGCCTCAGGGGGCGGCTCAGGAAGCCTGTTTACTGAGCATCAGCCCGTCTCGCCCACATTCTGAACCGCGTGCACTCTGGGGGTCATCCTTGGGCTGCGCTCACCCGGAGCCCAACATCAAGCACGTCCTTGTAGGAGAGAGGGAAGACTCTGAACACAAGAGCGCTGTGGAAGAATGATCAGAAATAACTCTCCAGCCATAATTAGCATTCCAGGGATTTGCCTCGCACTGATTCTGAACTGTGTAAAAACAGGACAAAGGCTTCAATCTGCAGTCAGATCTTTCACTGGATGACAGCTTCTCAGAAATGTAGCTAAATTCAAATTCAGCCCTTCGATTGTATAAAACAAACAAGACTGTCAGGGTTTGTGCTTCTGTTGCGTGTTACCTTGTTTGTCCCAAACCCATAATTCAGCGGTTCAAAGTGCTCTTGAATGGTCTACCCCAGATCAAACCTGCTTTGGTGCATCTTCATTTATTCTCAAATGGACTCACTACGGTGGTGGTTTCACCAGGTCCTCTCATGTGGATGTGTCTTCATCTACCTCTAGGGCTCTATGATGTCCGCGATGCAGAAAACGCGGATGGAATCGTGGAATCCAGTCATAAAAACGGAATTTACATTTTAACGCGGAATGTCACGGAATTTGTCAGAGTTTAGATTAATTAATCAGAAGTAGGTCATTAGACTTAAATCAAATCGCGATATGGACTAGTATCTGTAAATATTAAGCTGCATAAGTGGATTTAAATCTGAATCCTGCATGTGTCTCTGTGTGAATGGAGCAGGGTTTTGTTTACTACATACACAGAGCGCGTGATTTCAGCGTCTCAATGAGGACATAAATACATGAACAATATCTCCAAAACTGATCTGAGAGTCACTTCACCAGCATTTTACCATTTCATTTGAGTAAAACTAGCCATATCATATACACACAGAACTTTAAAGGTATTCACGACAACCCGTCAAAATAAAAGTTCGGTTTAACTTATTAAACACATTGTGCCAGATATAGGCTATATTACTATTATTTAGTAGAATGTACGTAATACTACTACTACTGTTGAAAAATAATACAACTTTATTTTTTTAAGAAATAATCACAAAATATTAAAATTTTAATAGAAAATCCCCTTTATTTGGCAAAAATATAAATGTTTAATTTTCATTAATTAAAATATAAATTAAATCAATGTTTTATGTCTTCATCTGATAACCAGTCAAATTTAAATACACAACACAGAATTTCTGAGGGGGGGGGGACATTTCATAAGGCTACTGTAAGAATAAATAAAAATGGTTTGTATGCATTCAAATAATTAGACATGCTAAAACACAGAATTTGGTAACAATAAAACATAAGGTGAGAAAAAAAATAAAACATTTCATACGGCCCTAAACATGTCATTTTTGTTACACTTTTAATAAATTAATGTTAAATTGTATAAGTTTCATGATTTTAATTAATTAGACATGCCTTTTGATTAATAAAATGTAATTTGACCATTAAAAAGGAGAAAAAAATGAAATGGATTTCATAGGGCCCTATATCTCTCAAGCTGTATGAGATTTCCCATAGATGTGTTTCCATTTTGCAACATTCCGATGCAATTGTTTATTTCCCGTGCGTTTTGTATTTCAAAGGTACTTGAGCGATGCTCTGCCATTACCATCTTAAATGCAGTGCGGGGGATCTGCTGATGGTCTGCTTGAGTAATAGCTTCTTCTGTGCCTCTGTGTTCTCCAGAGCTCTTGATGTGGTTGACTGATTCACCTTCATTCTCTGCGGCTCAACTCTGCAACTCCTTCAAAGTGATCACTGGCCTCTCTGTAGTTTCGCTAACAAGTGCTCCTTTGTTTGTGCAGAGCGTTTCAGTGGTTGGTCTTTTCTAGGCAGTGTCTGATTGGTTTGGCTTCCACTTCCGTACGATTAAACCAACAGTGCCCACTGGGACACCCAAACCCTTGAATTTCTTTTGTACCACCACTTTGATTGTAATTCTCATTTCAGTCTTCTTTTTCACAGCTGTCCTTTCAGACAGGTACACTAAAATGGCACTAATCTTAGCACTGTGGATGCCAAGTCTGTGCATGAGATGTCTGCCCTGATCGAGTGTTCAGCAGATTGATGTTGTTGCTAAATGTAAATGTCTTGGACAGTCGTGAAGCAGACGGTCAAAACATCAACTGTCCTTGGTTGCAGCGCTCAATGCGGAGATCCAGTCTGCCTCAGTAAGCGCTGTCAACACAATGTGTTTGTCTGGAGCTTCACGAAGTCGTGTCTGTGGTCGTGAGATCAGCATGCACAGTGTTGAGTTGAGCTGGAGTAGTGTAAGGCTCACTGCCGTTGCTCTCTGAAGCTGTGCGGACACGTTTTTTAGAGTGATGAATCATACTTTACCATCTGGCAGTCTGACGGACAAATCTGGTTTTGGAGGGTGCCAAGAAGAACACTACCTGCCCAAAAGCATGGTTAGCCCAGAATAATAATGGAATAAGACTGTTTTTCACGACATTCTAGACAATTCTGTGCTTTGTAAATGTGTGGCGACAGTTTGAGGACGGCCCTTTCCTGTTTCATTACGAGGCATGACAGAAAGCTCATACAGAAATGGTTTGTCAAGGTGGGTGTGGAAGAACTTCATTTGGCTGAGTCCAGAGCTCAATCCCATCAAACACTGTGACCCAAGGATAGCGATCAGTTCCCAGTGTGTTATTAAAAGTATTCCTAGAGAGCAGAAGATGGCACAATGTCACAATAATGCCAATGATTTAGAAGGATGTGTTACTTGAGCATGTGGCCACATTGATCTGGATGTGTTTTGTTAACTTTTTGTTTTAGGCGTTTAAGGCGGATGAGCTTAGAGATGCAACTTTTAAAGGAACACTCCACTTCATTGAATCTGATTAGACCATTAGCATCTCGCTCAAAAATGACCAAAGAGTTTCGATATTTTTCCTATTTAAAACTGGACTCTTCTGTAGTTACATCGTGTACTAAGACCAACCAAAAATGAAAAGTTGTGATTTTCTAGGCCGATATGGCTAGGAACTATACTCTCATTCCGGCGTAATAATCAAAGAACTTTGCTGCCGTACCATGAGTGCAGCAGGCGCAGTGATATTACACAGCACCTGAAAGTAGTCCCCAGCTAGGTAACTAGTTATGATATAGCTGGGGACTACTTTCAGGTGCTGCGTAATATCTTTGCGAATGAGAGTATAGTTCCTAGCCATATCGGCCTAGAAAATCACAACTTTTCATTTCAGACTTTACATGTCCCTAAGAAACACTCATGATTAGCCACATTTCCAACATTGAGCCAAAAGCGAGCGCACCAGTGTGTGCCAGGGCCAGGCATCTCCACTGTCACTTCAGGGGCTTGATCACGCCTTCGCTGGGGCTTCCTTGGGGCCAACAGCCAGGGGTTTTTGGCTGGCTGATTACCTTGGTCCAAAGCAGGCCAAATGGGGCTTGAGGAGTGGTCATGAACAAAATTGATCTCAGGAGTCGGGAGACAGCCAGAGCCACTGCTTCTTTCACATGTTTTTATAGCTGGCCACCAGCTAACATCAACATTTAAGACATTTAAAACAATTTTCATTGCAAAACTCACTGTCAGACACCAGCAAGTGTCAGAAGTAACTTACATTTGCAATCCGGGGGAATCTGATAACCATATGAGACAGAAATATATTATTTTTACATGTGATGCTAAAGGTTACATATGTTAACCATTGCTATAATGAATCCACATTTTGCTTATGAAAAACCAGATACATCTTAGGCCATGTACACACTGCAGCTAAATTCGGTTGTCACTTCACCTTTTACTCCTTAATCGTGTTCTGTACACACATAATTCACTAAAATATTGGAGTGACAACTGCATTTAGGGAAATTCTACACAGTGTGTACAGAACCGAACTGAACAGCTAGTTGTTAATGACGTATTTAAACATGCATCAGAAATGTATCTTCGTCTGTATGTGAGATGCAAGAAAATAACAGTGAAAGAAGTCTTAGCACATTTTGACACGTTACTAGTCGCGCTCACGAGCCCTGCGGCAGTGTCAGTGTTGCCAGATCTTCATAGAAAAAAACAACAAACAAACAAGGACAAGCACACAAAAAAACACTAAAACACCAAAATGCTTTGTTTTATAACACCAAAAAAATCATATATCTCATATCTGCAACAGACCACTTTATTAACTCCATAAAGTGCCTATCTTTATGAGCTAAGACCAAACAACATGCCTAAAAGCGCTTGTAAATATGAGGACATGGCAACACTGCAAGACAGCGCTCTCTAAAGCAGCCTCCCGAGCAGAAACAAAACACAGCACGTCTATCAGTGCTAGTTTTAGTTCAAATCAATGGACAAAAGAGTCTTTAGCCAAAAAAATGGCAGATACCAAACGGATAAATTCGTCCTCACTCCCTAAAGATGCCAAAACGTTGCTATGGTTACAAATACGGGAGTGACTGCTGTTCTGTTCACACAGGGAACGATGATTTACGGGACTCACTCCCGCATTTAAATGTGGTTGTCACTCCTGAAACCTGCAGTGTGAACGTGGCCTTAAAGTACTTCATATTAAAAACAAGCTAATATGATTATAGGGCAGAGTGGGGACGGTTGCAACACATTTTGCATTTCCTTTAGTTTTTCATAAACTGTTTGCATTAGAAAGCCAGAATTTTAATACAATAAAGCAACATCAGTCGGCTACTCACCCACATTGCTGTAACACGTGCACATATGATTATATACACACAATTTATACTTGAATAGACAAAGTCAAATGTTGCAACTGACCCCACAACAGGGGACGGTTGCAACAGTCCACAGGGGCAGTTGCAACATTCATTAAAATGTAATTAAAACCATTCTTAAATATCATTTAGCAGTTTCTTTATTTTATTTGTGCATAGACATGGTCTTTAATAAGTTAAATTGGCTGTATAAAAACAAATAATGGTAAATGGAAAAAAATTCAAGTAACAACCTTGTCTTGGTTAAATATTACAATACATTTGAACTACAAAATATTAATTTAATCAGAATCAAGACACTAAAATGTAATAATAGCCTACTTCTGTTAACATCTGTGAGTTGCATGAACATAGTCACTGTCTTAGGAACTAGTTTGACCAACTAGCAGTTAACCAAGTGTATCAATGTTGTGGTAAGGGACAGCATGTTGGGACGGTCCCTACACTTGACAGCCGTGATAAAACTTGGTATAATAGCTTGACTCAAAATCTTTGACACATGCTAGCTATGCCTATTAGAAGCTAAGAAAACACAGATATAATCATATGTTTTTACAATGCTTCACGCAAACAACTTAGACAGTATGACAAAAAAATCTGATGATTAAAAAAATACTTTTTTACCATGAAAATTATTTTTTGTAAAAGGAATGGTCACATGTGCCTGATTTCATCCAGGAAGGATGGGGGGGGGGTGATTTAGCACGTGCAGTATGAATATCATCACTGTAGCTCATTCCTGATTGAAGACATAAGCCATGTTGAACCGTCCCCACTCTCCCCTACTGTTGTTTTTATTTGCTTTCTTATTTATTTTGTCTCTTCCCTATGCCTTTGTTGATTCCTGCATCTGCATATTTAATAAATTACATCATAACTCCGGTTTTCTGTCCATGAGCTCCCTCTGTCACTCTGGCTGAAAGGATAACAGTATAGTGAGATGGGAAAGATGTGTATGGACCTAAAAGTCCTAATGGAGTTGTGTTGTGCATTCCTGTGTGTTCTCTTTTTATGTGAAAATGATAAATACCAGTTTGATTAAGCATGTTTGATTTGCACTACTGACACTGTAAGGTTTTATAATTAGTCTGATATCAATGCTGGAGTGTTAGGTCTTTATCTATTCATCTTCCCTCATCGGTGTGATGGTGGGGTTGTGTGAGGTTGTCCTATTGAGGTGTGTTATGGGCAGGTTTTAGAGTAGCACTCTGAGGCTGATGGCCAGACAGTGAAACACAGCTTGATTCTTGACCCCACGGCTCGAGGTCCGAGGCTGTTTGCCCCATCTGACCTGCTGTTATCCATGTCATGCACTGGCCCGATAGTGGAAAAAATGGCTATTTTTTCAAATTAATGTGGGCCTAGAGTTTATTTTTTTGGGGAGAAAGAATATTTTAGAATATCAAGGTTATAGCATTAATATTAAGGTTTGGATGGCATTAAATTAAAATCAGTTGTGACAAATGGTCTCTGTAATGTAATATCCTCTCAAGGGCTGCCAGCTTTCTATCTCGGACTGAGTGTAAGGAAAGCGACGCATGAGCGGTAGTTGCTCATCTCTCCCGGGGAGCTTGTTTCGAGGACACGCTCTCTCTCAGCGCTCTCACCGCACATGTGCTGTTGTGAGTGGCCCAGCCCCCAGACTACATTAAGGTCAGTGTGTTCCTCTCCATGAGCCCACTACGCCATGCTGACCCTGGCACGAGACACCCTGCCTCCATTCCTCACCTCCTCTCCAGCCGCGCTCAGAGAAGGACGCTTTCTTGAGGGGTCCGTCTGTGCTTCCGCCCCACATAGAGGATGTGGTGTTCGGTTTCTGCCTCATGCCATGAACGAGGGGCCTCGTATTCCGCCCACATAATCAGCGGGTTTGTCTACGAGGAGAACGGCACATCTGTTTGGGGCCGGCCAAAATAGATGCCATTCATGCATTCTTGTGACGACGGATTATGACTCCCTCCCACGCTTGAATCTGAATGTCTTTCCCTCTGTCACTTTTTCTTCGTCCTTTATTTTGCTTCCTTATGGTTCTTCACTCTGTTCCTTTTCCATTCGGTCATAATCCATCGGAGTAGCTCAGTACTGAGATGCTTTGAAACTTTAGCTTCTCACACAATCATGGACACATCATGCATTTTTTATTACATATAAGTTAGGGCCGCTTGCCATTTAAGACAATGTAAATACCCATTGATATGATTTGCTGTCATCTTTGCATACGACGTTATCAAGGCATATTTGATTCCTCATCACAGCCTTTTTAAAGCATTAGATTTTGTTTGCTTGTTTGACAGTAAGAGTTTATTGTACTATGAAAACACTATACAGTATGCTTTGGAACTCAAACCCTCCTCCTCATTTATTGAATCCAGCTGCAAAAACGACTGCGCTTGTCCTTTACACTTTTTCCCAAACTGGTGCCCAGTACAGGCCAGAGCAGGACGGATCGTAAACACTCTTACTGTAACAAGACATTTTAACGAAAGGCCTGTTCATGGGATTATATATTTGTTTTACATACTTCAGCATGGATTGTTCATGAAACATAACATATGTAAAGAAAATCAGTGTTTCGGCAGTGTTTCAGTCAGATGTTCAGAGTGTAAAATTACCACCGAATGGCGTTTTTGATAATAATTGAATATAACAGTAAATAAGTAAAAAAAAAAAAAATTATGCCCCTTTAAATAAGGTAAAATGCAGTACTGCATTCAAGCAGGCTTGGGTAACCCTACTGCTTAACCTACTCTTCACTTGACTTTACAGACAGTCTTTCTCCTCTCATTCAAACCTCTGAATGAGATATTTTCCACCAGGAATCATCTTTCCTTTCACAAAACAACCTGCTGGGCAACAAGCAATCAGGATTTAAGTGGTCACTCACAACTGAGACTGCCTTGCTCTGTCACTGAACCCCTTGGCTTGTTAAAACTGATTCCAAATCATCAGTTCTCATTCTGCTAGATCTATCTGCCTTCGTTTACCATCAGATCCTTCTGTCCTCCTTCTGTTCACCACTGGGCATCACAGGAACTCCACTTCTCTGGTTTGAATCTTATCTCACAGGTAGGTCCTTCAGAGTTGTCTGGAGGGGAGAGAGAGAGTCCAAAGCACATCATCTGGTCAGGGGGGTTCATCAAGGATCTGTTCTAGGATCGATATTTTAACGTTTCTGTTCCTGCGTTCCTCATGTATTATTATCGTTCCGAAACGGTTAATACCGGTTTTCTTTGCCTATAATAATAATAATAAAGTACAGCGTTTTCTTTACTCAAAAATAGATAAAGAAAAAAACAACAACACAGAAAATCTGATATCTTAACCCGCTGCGCTAGCTTAATCATAGCCAATACAGCATCGTCTTTTATAGATTTTGGCCAAATGTAGCTACTAAACAAATGAAAAAATCTGCTAACGCTTTAACGACATTAAAGTATTATTTCAAGATATTTAAAAATGTTTGCTGCATTGTTAAACGCTCTTATAAAATTGCATTTTGAGAGGAAAAAAAAAACATAGGCTAAGTCACATTTTATGATTACATTCAGAAATAATGTAGGCTAAAATGGCGGTAAAAGCAGAATGTTTACAAACATTATAAACACAGTTAAAGTTCCCTTCTCTCCACAACAAATCCTCTAAAGTTAAGGCGATTTAAAGCATTTAGGCTATATAAATGTAAAGCCAAAAACAAATTAATTTAAGGTGAAACTGATGCCTACCTCTTTCATTCGGCACGAATCCAAATGTTTTCATATTCGATACGTATCTACGTATGCTAAAATATTATTATTTATGAAATAGGCTTTGTGCTTCTAAAATATTATTATTTATGAACTCACATCGATCATCATCCATCGATCGCATCATCCTTCGCAGTGGTCACGCTGAATCACGCTGAATGCAACAGATACAACGGAGCAGTGCTACAACGGAGCTTATTAGTGCTATGGTTCTTATTATATGGTTCTGTATTTTGATAACTGTATTTTGATAACGAACAGGCTGCAATATCGCAAAAATATGTTGTCTGTGACTGTGTGCGTGTCAAGCGCCTGCGCGATAGCCATACTGGTAACTTATACAGATAGAAGCAGACATTCAAAACTGTCAAGCTTTTGCAAAGTAAAGAAAACGACTTTCTGCTGTCGTTTTCCTTTCCGTGAACTTTGGATCATGTCACAATAAACTGAAACTCAGCTCTTTTTTTTTTCTTTCGTTTTCTTAATCTGTCAATGATTTAAGTTAAATATATTTCGTGCATATAACCTATACATATTCCTTTTTATGTAAGCCTATAGTTTTATTGTTTTCTGCGTTCACAGAAGCGCTGCAGGTGCGTGTGATCTGTTGAATCCATTGTCCTCTGATAAACTCTAACACCGGTGCATTGCCATAGCGACTTACCTATGACGAGTTCACAGCTGAGCGCGCGCGGGCATTTCACGCGTTGGAGGCATCAGCGCCACATTTGCAATATAGGCCGTAGCCTGCTACTTGAATTCGTGATTTGTTGACAGCAAATTTCAAATATTAAATGGAACGATAAAATAACGTTATTAACCGGTTAATGGCCATTTCAATTTTTGGATTCTGTTCGGAACTATAAAATTTGATTTCGTTTCTGGTTCTGTTCCTGTCAAAATTTAGTTTGTTTCCGGTTTTCGTTTTCGTTCCTTGAACCGGTTCAGAGCCCTGATCCCAACAGCCAGAAATCATGGGCTAATCTATTCTGACCATCATACAAGTTTGCACTGCACAACATTAGGAATATCCTTCCTAACTGAGCAGACCGCCCAACTCCTCGTCCAGGACCTGGTTATTTCTACTGCATTGCTCTTCCAGCACAGAGATGGTAGCACAGAAACCAAAGAGAGGCAAAAAATCGCTTTCCAGAACTTTCTTGTTCACTGTTCCTTGCTGGTGGAATGATCTTCCTAACACTATAAATCCTGCGCAATTTTCAAGATACTGCTAAAATGCATCTCATTCGTATGATCATTCGTGACCAGTTGTACGATCTCTTATGCCACACTGATGGTTAGGTCATGCCTTCTTATAAAAAATATTTTTTTGTTACATGAGATCAGGTTGGACGTGTCACTTTCAGTCAATCTCATGACTGTCCTGTTCTTGTTTTGTAGACGGTGGCCATTCTGGAGCAGCGACTGACTCTGACGGAGGATAAACTGAAGGAGTGTATGCAGATGCAGCGTCAGTCCGTGTCTGAGAACTGATCCAACCATCTACTGGAGCTACAGCTACCTCACTGTCACCTCCTCAAAGAGTTTACAGCTCACAATCCACCGTTAAAACTTCATTCTTGTCCCAAAATGTTTGTGTTAAAGAGCCACCGTGATAAGAGTGAATTGTATTATTTGGTGGCAGATGTTTGTGTGTTTTTTGCAGTAACAGCAGTGTGAGGATGGAGGATTGTGCTGAGTGTGGATGTGCTGCAGGATAGCATCAGCTCTACTGTAATCCATCCGAAAACCACAAACTGAAACTCATCCTTGGCTGAAATCTGATAAGAGAAATCAAAGCCTTCTTTCTGTACTTGCTAGATAAGTAGTATGTGTTTGTCCTGTTTTACATTAACATTAAAGTTGTCATTTTTTAATTCACTTTTGCTGTTTTGAGTTATACTGTCTCATCTTCTATGCAACTCAATGTTTCTTTTACACTTTTTACAGTTTTGATGTTTCACTTGTTGTCCATGACAGTAAAATGTGTTTGTTTAACATGGCGTGCTTACTGTTGTTCTTTCTGTATACAGTATTACTGTAAATTGTGAAAATGCTAGTGGTCCTGAAGCTGTGTGTTTAAGCTGTGCTGTAATAAAGTGATGAAGTTTAAGTCGTATAGTGAATATAGTGTCAGCTGGAGAGTGATAGACACGACACAAAAAACAGGAATACAGGCTATTAGAATGCACAATATAGTATCATACTTTATGTAGTGGTTTTATTACATTGAATCATGTAAATACTGTGACTGTGATAATGTGTTAAAACATGCTACAACATGGGAAAACATGTTAGCAATGTGTTATGATAGAAACATTTTAATAACATTAAAAAAACATGCTAATAGCACGTTTAAACATGCTGGCAATGTTAAAACATGCAAACAACATACTAAAACCTTAGCAATGTGTTAAAATGCTTGAAACATGTTAGCAACATCTTAAAACATGTTAAAGGAACACTCCACTTTTTTGGAAATAGGCTCATTTTATATCTCCCCAAGAGTTAAACAGTTGAGATTTACCGTTTTTGAATCCATTCAGCCGATCTCCGGGTCTGGCGGTAGCACTTTTAGCTTAGCTTAGCATAGATCATTGAATCTGATTAGACCGTTAGCATCTCGCTCAAAAATGACCAAAGAGTTTCGATATTTTTCCTATTTAAAGCTTGACTCTTCTGTAGTTACATCGTGTACTAAGACTGACGGAAAATGAAAAGTTGTGATTTTCTAGTCCTATATGGCTAGGAACTATACTCTCATTCCAGCGTAATAATCAAGGAGCTTTGCTGCCGTACCATGTGTGCATGGGAAAGTAGTCCTCAGCTATATCATAACTAGTTACCTAACTGGTGACTACTAGAAAATCTCAACTTTTCATTTTCCGTCGGTCTTAGTACACGATGTAACTACAGAAGAGTCAAGCTTTAAATAGGAAAAATATCGAAACTCTTTGGTCATTTTTGAGCGAGATGCTAACGGTCTAATCAGATTCAATGATCTATGCTAAGCTAAGCTAAAAGTGCTACCGCCAGACCCGGAGATCGGCTGAATGGATTCAAACACGGTAAAACTCAACTGTTTAACTCTTGTGGAGATGGAAAATGAGCCTATTTCCAAAAAAAGTGGAGTGTTCCTTTAACTACATTTTATTGTCTGATTGAAACCTTCACACTTTAAGTTTTTTTTAAGTTATTTTAAACTTGCAGACAAGCCGATATCAAAGTTTGTTTTCAAACTGTACTCGTCTGGTTATTTTTGCTGTTGGAGACGCAGGTGGCTGTAGAGTTCAGGACGAGTCTGTTTTACTGTAGTTTGTCTTGAATGTATATTGCACATAAATCTGTCCACACATCTGTAGACTGACGGTCACCGCTGAGCGTGTGTTCACTGTCAGGATGTTTCCAGGTGTATGAGTTTGCTGTAGTTCAGGTGAGCAGCAAACAAACCCAGTGAAGGGTGCGTAACGCTCATGAAAAACACACAAAGGGCTGCCCTTTTCCCTCCTGTCTGGATCTGGAGTCTGTGCTGGATGGTCAGGCTTCATTCCTCCGGATATCGAGAGCTCTGCTGGCGCGATCAGGCTAATGAAGGGCCTTTAATTACAATCGGCAGTTACTCGCCGCTCGTTCAGTGTGTGTGATTGTGTGATGAGAGAAGAGAAGTTGAGCGTTACTCTGCCTCATGCTGCACATGTGTGGCCCGTGGGAAGAATTAGTCAGCCTCATTTTTCTCTCTCTTTGGCTCTTTATGGAGATCACATCTGGATGTGTTTTCCCCTGATCTGCTGTGCGCCGTCGCCGTCAGTGGAGTGTCTTTCTTTGAGGACATGGAGGGTCATTCTGTGAAACATTGTGTTTTAAAAGTAGATTCTAATCTGCTGAAGAAACATTGTCTTTAACCCTGTTTAATATGACCCACACTCAGTTTTCAAACTGATCCAAATACTGGTTAAACGATTAATTTCTTCTTGAAATTTTGTAAATATATCTCATTTACGTCATGCAAGTTTTGACAAACAGATGGAGAGACTGTACGAAAATTAAAAAAAAAAAAAATTACAAACATTACAAAAATGTCTG
This sequence comes from Schizothorax lantsangensis, assembly GCA_027422415.1. NCBI lineage: Eukaryota > Metazoa > Chordata > Actinopteri > Cypriniformes > Cyprinidae > Schizothorax > Schizothorax lantsangensis. Next base: position 2,022,184 of record CM049847.1, on the reverse strand, counting down.
TGTTGTGGGTCAAATTGACCCCCAATGGTTTTGCATGCAATTTGCCAAAAATCAGCACTTTGAAAAACACTAGTCGGGTAAAAAAAAACGTTTTAACTTGCCAAACACTAAAATACGATACACATGAGAACTTCAATATAAGGAGGAAAAAAAAAAATTACTTTAAGGCCAAAAGTTTACTCAAAATGGAGACTGGTCTTATGAATCATCCGAGGTTTCTATATCTAGTTTATGGCGAGTTTCACAATCAAACGATCTGTCAAAGGTTGTTTTTGGTTGTTAGTTGTTTGGATCTGAATGACTAGTCTGTTGCACTGAAAAGAAGTGTGGGTTTGAGAAAAAGACAGAGGAAGTACAAATATCACTAAATACAAATAATGTTAGATAAGATGTATACTTGCACCTCAGTGTGTAAATAGTCACTAAAGTAGTCATGAATGAATGAATGAATGAATGAAGCATTTATATAGCGCTTTACTGTGTATTGATATACACCCAAAGCGCTTTACAATCATATGAGGGGGTCTCTCCTCAACCACCACCAGTGTGCAGCATCCACTTGGATGATGCGACGGCAGCCACAGGACAACGGCGCCAGTGCGCTCACCACACACCAGCTACAGGTGGAGAGGAGAGAGAGATAGAGCCAATCAAGTGGATGGGGATTATTAGGAGGCCATGATTGACAAGGGCCAGTGGAGGGAATTTGGCCAGGACACCGGGGTTACACCCCTACTCTTTACAATGAGTGTCATGGGATTTTTAATGACCACAGAGAGTCAAGACCTCGGTTTAACGTCTCATCCGAAAGACGGTCATAGTCATGAAAAATAAGGCTTGTTTTGAACATAGAAATATGTGGGTTGAACAGACCTCTTACACAATAGATAGATTTCTCAGATATTTGATCATTTTTAGTCTCTGACAAGCCGCAGTAGAGTTTTTGTGTGTTTTTTTGTTTGTTTGTTTTTTTCTTTCATTTTTGGCACATTGCATGGAAACCAATATGAGTCAATTTGACCCACAACACAGAACCACATAATAATTAACCAACCACACAATAAACAATAATGTCAGAGTATAACAGTGTCTTCAGAAAGATAACAGGGTTGACAGTTTTAGTTTAAAGTTCGTATCTTAGCCGGTAACAGTAGTTTGAAGATAAAAACATCTTAGTTTCAGCTTTTGTCTTCTCCAGATGTTAACTGATGGACTGGAGTGCTGTGGATTATTGTGATGTTTTTATCAGACTCTCATTCTGACGGCACCCATTCACTGCAGAGCATCCATTGCTGAGACACTGATGCAGAGACACATTTCTACAAACCTGATGAAGAAACAAACTCATCCTGATCTCGGATGGCCTCATGAGGAGCACATTTTCAGCAAATTTTCATTTTTGGCTGAACTATTCCTTTAACAGTTTATTGAAAAAGAAACAGTATGGCAGGACATTCATCGGTCTGTAAGAAAGGGGCGGGGTCTACGCAGACTGAATGATTGACAGCAGTGATTTCTGCTGGAGATATCTTTGATGACGTGTTCAGTGGTGAATGGAAAGCAGCACGAGCGAATGCTCTGATCTGTTTGCCGTATGACACACCACTATTTTAAGAAGCGTTTAACTGTTGGCCGGTAGGTGTTTATCAGCGATGTCCCTCCTGACCGCTAACGCTTCATTTCCTGCTTCCTCTCCCTCCGCGAGCATCGGCTCCATGTTTGTCTGGGAATCCAGGCCTTGCCTTCCCCCTGAGCACCACACAAAGCGTCCCACGCATGAGCTGCAGAATGATGTGTGCACTCGCTTCCAGCTTCAGCCCACAAAAACAGCCTTCTAATGATTCTGCAGACTAAACCGAGCTCATGAAGAGCTTTCACAGAAGAATAAACCCACAATGGTTTTATTTTCCAAACCTGCTGGTTAGTTAAAGATGTATAATGCAGCAAAACCACAGTATTTAGCAGTTACTCACATTTACAGCTTCACAATCATCAATCATTTGCTTTATTTTCTTACTGGATACATTTTTTTGTACTGGAATCTTGCTACTTTCGAATATAGTTTTCTCTCCTTTCATAAAGAGACTTGTTTCTGATTGCTTTCTTCTGTAGAAACACAAACAGAGGAGTTTTGAGTAATGCGCCGGACGCTCTTTTCAATCCACTGACAATGAAAGAGGACTGAAGTCAGTGTATTTCTGAAGTCATGTGAGGAACAGACTGAACTGAAAGAGCTTGTTCACTGATAGTCTTCCTCTCCATGATTCATGAGTTCAATCAAGCCATTTGTTGAGAAGTTCAGGATTCATTCACAGGTTAGACATCGCTATACTTCTGTCACAAACACACCAGAGAGATTATTGATGAATTAACCACTTCAATTCCAGTCTGTTCCTCATGCAGTTCATCATATCATTGAGGAAGTGTTATTTTAGTGTCACTGGCACTAATATAGTCTTTATTAATAGTTTAAATTAGTTTGTATTTTTAAATTTTACATTTACCATTTTAGTCATTTTGTTGTTTTTGTCACTTTTATTAATTTATATATATATAAATTAATAAAAGTGGCAAAAAAAAAAAAAAAAAAAAAATCCTCATTCATTGTTATCGAATGGGAAAAAGTGACAGGTGCATTATTCAAAGCGTTGTCTTTTGTGTTCCACAGACGTCAGTCATACAGGTTTGCAATAATGAAATCATTCACTGTAGATCATATTTTGAGGTGACTGCATGACTGATCAGGTGAAGAGTTCTTCAATCACACATTAGTTTGTTTTCTGGAGTAATACTGCTGAAAATTCAGCTTTGCATCCCAGAAATAAATTACATTTTATAATCCATTCACATAGAAAACAGCTATTTTCAATTGTAATATTTCCCAATATTACTGTTTTATCAAACAAATGCAGCCCAGAGCAGAATCCCAATCCCAAACGGTTTGGACTCCTCAGCCCGGAGAGCAAAGATCTCAAGCTTCATGAACAGCTGAACAAAGTACAGCAACCCAGCCGAGTCTGATGCACCTGCGCTTTAACGAGGGATTGTGTTTGAGATCGCATCCGCTTCATGACTCAGAATCTCTGCTTCACTCCTGAATCCATCATAGGCTCATTGGAAATACATGCCTCTAGCTACATTTCTGTGAAACTCAAAAAACATACCTATACATACGAATCGCTGCAGTTTCCAGTTGAAATGAACACTTGAGGCAGTAAAACTCCCACAACTTTTATTCCTTTTCACACAAAGTATGATTTGCAGGTCCACAGTTTCGATTAATAAAACCTAATTTTTGCATAATTACTTGAGGAATATTATGTTATGAATTAAAAACTATTTTAACGCTGCGATTTTTGAAAAATGATACTTTTGAACGTTGTCGACTCGTCACATATTCAGCTTCATATGCATGATTTTTGTAACTCAGTAGGTTTGCTTGATACGGCGTGGCACTTCAGTGATGAAGAGCTCCGGTGTTGTGCCCATTTTCGACCCCCTGCCAAATTATTACCCTCTCTTGAAATCGCTATCTGATTGCCTAATCCTAACCCCTCCCCCACACCCAACCCTAAACCTACCAATACTAGGGGGGTAATAATCTGGCAGGGGTCAGAATTGGGCACAACACCAGGACGAACCCTGTGATCCGGTTCGACAGAACAGCTTAAATCCACATAAGGAAGTTAAAATAGCACGGCTGCATCAACAAATGCATTTTATATCACTTTTGCATTTGTTAACACTATCGGGTATAGTTCCAACACTTTTAGCGACACTCCTCGACTTTGAATTACGAACCACCGCAATACATACCTGAAGCATCGTAATACAAACACAGCAATGCGTGCCTATATCAACTTAACAAAAACGTGCCAGGGTCACGTATTGAACTCATGTTTTAGCACCACTCACTGGATGTCTCACTGTGAAACATACAGTAAGGTACGCAATAATAGTGCTGCAGAAATGTATTTAGAGGCACATATTTGGAATGAGCCTGGGTTGCCTGAATCTCCTCGTCTGGTGTATCACTGACGGCCGCTCCAGGAGCGCTGGGGTTACATTAATGGGTTTTCCAGGCTAAAATGGAGGCGAGGAAATGCCAGTCGAGGCGTGGGAGGGTGAAACCGTAGCCGGGGTCAGTGTCACTCATCGAGCCATGCATGGGCTTCAGCGCTCACCTTCACAGATGACATTAACATTCAAGAGCGCTCTAACGCTCAAGCGCTTTCATTGTGTGAGCAGAAGCACGAGGCTCTTGTGTGTGGAGGTGTTGGTGCTGGTGAAGCACTCGTGTATTTGTCCTGCTCTTGTAGGGAAGCACATTTAGCCGGCTGTACAGTTGGCATGGACCCGGATCCAGCAGGAAATTAAAGCTAAGTGTGGTTTCCTGCCCATCATCCTTTGCTCTTACGAGTGACGGACAGAAGCACAAAGGCAACGTGATTCCCATAAACCAGAACACATGGTCATTCCTCATGAAACCTTGCTTTCATCATGTCTGAGAACACGATAGAAGCATGCACATCATCATTTTTGAACATGTAATCACATGTAATTAACCCTTGTGTATCAATAAAAAAATAGTTACACATAGGTCCATAGTGGACAAAAATGTCCAAGTCAAAAAACAGTCATAAAGATTTTAAGCTTGGGAGCACAGACTGGTCTCATTTTAAAGAAGACCCATGGCAGATTATTGTTGAAGTAAAACAAGTTTAAAAAGTGAAACCAAAAAAAAGTTATAAAGGTTTAAGTTTATGAAAATGATTTATGAACAATATTTTATATAACATATATATTTTATGAAACATGTTGAACTCTAAACCTGCTAGAAAATCAAAGCCAAAAGTTGTGATCCAAATTTGAGGTTGATATCTCAAAAAATGAGCTTTCAGTAAGATATTGTTTGGACGCAGTACCACATTTTCTCCATTAGATGCAGCAAAACTCTGCTGGAGCTCACAGTGCTTGAGTTATGATTTACAGTAGAGTTCATCTCTCTCAAATATTACAAGAACACACACACACACACCACACTCTGACATCCATACCAACACACACACACAATTATAGCTGCATTATTTATCCAGTTGGCTCTATAATATGCAGAAGCAGAAAACAGCAATAAAGCGAGTATTTGCTTTATAGACCAAACCTGAAAAAATGGCTCCATCTGGTAAAAAATAGTAAAAAAAAATAATTTTGAAGGCTTGCCAACAGAATAAAAGCCTATTAACAAAAATTGCATCATTTTACAGTTAAACGGCACTGTGATTAAAAATATCAGTTTTAATGGGTTTCAATGAGGACATTTTTGTCCAAAAGGTCCTGAGAGGAACTATTTTTGTACCTAGTGCAAAATAGATTTATTAAAGGAAATGAGGGTGGAATATTAAAATTCCAATAAAAATACACACCTGTGCCAAAATTTACGCAGTTAGCATTAACACAGGCAAAATTATCAAAAAAAACTAAATGGACAAAAATGTCCATAAGGTTGCACAAGGGTTAAATGTAATGTCATGTTCTTCCTCCATTCACGTTTGAGATGCTCTTTGGATCATCTCAAATCATCCTGGAGAAAATTATCATGAAAGTCACGTTCATTTTGGAATTAAATACGGCTAATATAATTAAAAAATGTTTGCATTAAGGCAAAACTATAGTTTTTTTCATGCACTGATCAATTTTGAGAATTATGTCTGTTTTGCTTCTGTAATATGTCTAGAACAGTAAAAATAATACATATCTTTGAGTTTTTCCTCCACTTCAGCAGCACTTTGAAGCAGTCTATATTCTGAGGGTTTTGTCCATATATAATTAGCTTGATATGATATAGATTTAATATTTTATTCCTAGAAGCATGCCCCCCCCCCCGATTGACGGTATATTCTGATTTAAAAAAAACAGATGTCCATTCTTGAAATGTATGCAAAATAGTGCATATTTCATTAGATAATGCCTCATTTGTGTGTGTAAAGAACTTTTCAGAAAACGTGATACAAAACAGTTGTCTTAATGTGCTGTGATCAGTCATCTGGGGCAGTTATGTTGATATACTGTATATCTTGCCATAAGAAATGAAATACAAACAGCCCAACAGAAGCATTTGAAGGCCTCGGTGTGTGTTTTGAACACTGGTCTGGTGTATGAGAAGCTCTGTTCTCAGCGAGAGGTCTCTCTTCATTTGGTGGAGAGGCCTTTAGGATGAGAGGATGAGACACAAGGAGCTGACAGTTTGGAGGAGCTACAACTCATCTGCATGAATAAAAGACCATTGTGTCCGGCCGGGGCATCTCACTGCTCCCATCATGCCTCTGTGCAGAAATCAAATGCTCCTTCTTTTCTCCGGTTTGGCTGAGCATTTAGCCTCAGTTCCAGGTAATGTGAATCTCATCGGTTCTGAGCTTCATTCACATGATTGTGACGCTGGCCTCATTCCTACACTATCTCAGGCCTCTCTCTCATATGGTACGAATTAACACAATGTCATATGTCTCAATCCCTTTTGCTCGTTTTTTAACCATCAGATGTTACGCAGCCGTGCTTTAGCGTAAGAATCAGACCTTTCATGGTTGGATGTATGAACGGGAGTTGATAGTTAATGAGATTTCCTTTTAAACAGGTTGATCCATTCACAATCCACACTCACTGAAACACTGCTGTGATGCAGAGCTGCCAGCCTTAAAGGGCCAGTGCACACTCTCAGCTCAAGCACAGATGCATCACAGTCACCATGAAATGTACCTACAGAATGCACCCTATTTATTTAGTCTTATTGTGAATGAGTCATCATTATTCCAGATGTGTCTTCATAATATTTCATCAGAATGTAAAAACATGTAAACTGATTTTTTTTCTCATTTTTCAAGCTCCCTATTTCATTTTTATCAAGTGAGGCCCAGATGTTAAAATAGACCTTAGTCAGCTGCCATGTTTAATTTCTGACAGGATTGAAGTACTGTGTGTTTAGTGTTGTTTAGTGACATATTGATTGTTCAGCTGATGAAATGTCTCTACAAAAGACTTTCAGTGGAAATAATGTTCAGTATGTCTGTTGCTCACAGCCTCCTTTTCATCCGCATTAAATTTAACATGGTGTCCACCCTGACTGGCTCATAATGTTTAACTTTTGCACTATATGTCTTTGCACTATATGTCTTTTCAAAACAATTATTCATCATATAAAGCAATCGTGCCTCTTCAGACTTGAACCGCTTTTCCCGTGTCTTTCGAAACTTAGGTTTTGGTTGCGTGGACTTTCAATGAAACGACAGAGATCACTCAGGATTCATTAAAAATATATTCATGTGTTTTGACGATGAACGAAAGTCTTGTGGGTTTGGACCGACATCATTTTTGGCTGAACTAACCCTTTAAGACCGTTCAGTACATTCACAGCATATGTCCCAGTGCTCAAAAACATACACTATATGGACAAAAGTATTGGCACCCCCTTCTTTAGAACAGAAAAATGCAGTGGCAACAACGATGGGAACATAATTCATGTATTTAAAATTGTATTTCATCTCTGTTTCAACAGTTTTGTAAGTGTCTAAAATGACTGAACCCATATGTACAAGTCATTGGTGTTTGGTGATGAGTTTTTGTCTCAAGGTCTGCATTTACAGTCACACCAGAGGTGTTAAACTGGGATTAGGACTTGGTTTTATGCAGACCAGTCAAGTTCTTCCACACTGACTCAATCAATCATTTTCTTTTTGAACCTTGTCTTATACACAGAGACATTGTCATGTTAGAATAGAAAAGAGTCCAAACTGTTGCTATAATATTAGAAGCACACAATTTCCTAGAATATCATTATATGCTTTAACATTAAGATTTGTACTCATAGAAATTACTAAAGTAGTCAAACCTGTTCATTAGAAGGGGTAATACCAGAAACCAGAGGCCGTTTAAAAATAATAATAATGTCAATTGAGCAGAGGCTTCACTACGCTGAATAAACAACTTTTTAGAGGAAACAGCTTATCGTTTAATGAATCCACAACCTATCTGCTAATCTTCAACATGTTTTACACTAAACGGTACATTTGGATTGAAATACTTTAGAGTTTACACCGAAAAAATGCCGTTTTATAAGAGAAGTCACTGACTTTTTGTGACAGGTGGGATTCAGCGTAAGACACTTCTCATTCATTCCTACGGGATCCGTAAACTTCTTCTTTGACGTTTTATGGCGGTTGGCAAACCAGCTTTAGGTGGATCCGTAAACAGCGACTGAGTGTCGCACAACTGACTGAAATTCAGTGACGTCAAGGCTGTAATGTGATTGGTTATCAAGGCACACGTGATCCGTGTTAGCATTACACTTTCTCCAATAGTAAGTAATACAGACCCTCTCTCCCTATCCACCTTATTATTCCTGTAAGATCGGCCATTTGTAAATTTAATGTGTCTGGCTTCCGGTGTCATCCGCTTCCAGCTATTTTTCAAAACAGCTCGTTTTGCGGCTTGATATTTCAAACTGGTGTGTCTTACCATATTATTTTAATTTGTAGGGCAAACAGTTTTACCGTTTACTACAGGGGTCACCAAGTTCGGTCCTGGAGGGCCGGTGTCCCTGCAGAGTTTAGCTCCAACCCTAATCAAACACACCTGAAGCAGCTAATCAAGGTCTTAGGTATACTTGAAACTTCCAGGCAGGTGTGTTGAGGCAAGTTGGAGCTAAACTCTGCAGGACACCGGCCCTCCAGGATCAAGTTTGATGACCCCTGCTTTACTACATTTTGTTATTCTTCTCACTATTAGCGGCTAATGAAGCCGAAGTCTCGCACATTGACAGAAATCGGCTTAATTCTGCATTGAAAAATAAGGTGGATAGTAAGACCATCTCTGGTGTACCTTTGCTTTGTTTTCCCTGAAGAAAGAACTCAGTTTAGCGTGAACTTTCAAGTTATTTTGCGAGGGAAAATAAAGAGGCGCTGCGCCTTTAAATGCTCCGCAGAGACCCCGCCCACCGGCGTGACGCGTTAGGTTTATTACAGCCTGTCAAACAGGCGTCAGAAGATGACAAACAGGCGAGCGATCATGAGCTGCTCTCTTCCTCCGCGTCCAGCGCGCTCGGCGCGGATCTGACGGAGCGTTCCCCGCAGCAGCAGCCGCCTCTTATGGACGCCGAGCGGAGCAAAGCAGCAGAGCCAGACATCTCGACGCGCATGGATTTGCCCGCGGGGGAACTTCTTCTCAGCGCCTGATCGCTCCCACCGCAGCCTCGCCCTCTCTCCCCATGAAAAACAGCGCTATGATGTCGAGCAAAAGCGCGGAATGGCTGCAGGAGGAGCTGCAGTCCGGCGGCGGATCGCTGCTGCTGCTCGACTGCCGCTCACACGAGCTCTTCGAGTCCTCGCACATCGAGTCCGCCATCAACCTGGCCATCCCGGGGCTCATGCTGCGCCGCCTGAAGAAGGGCAACCTGCCCATCCGCTCCATCATCCCCAACACCGAGGACAAGGAGCGCTTCGTGCGGCGCTGTAAGACGGACACGGTGCTGCTGTACGACGAGGCGGCGGCGGAGGACTGGCAGGGCTCCGTGCTGGGGCTCCTCATGCACAAGCTGAGGGACGACGGCAGCAAAGCCTTCTACCTGGAAGGTACGGTAACCGCTGACGGGAACGGTTGGTTTATCCGGAGTAACGGCGCGTTTGGTTTGCTGTTCAAACTTCCGAGAGCTCATAACGCTGTGTGTGTGAAACGGATTAAACCCGAGTTAAAATTCACGTTTTTCTGGGATTTAAGAAGTGAGAGAAGTTCTAACAAGCGCTGAGGTGAAACGCTGAACTTAACGTGATTTAGACGAACTATTTCACCAGTACAGTACTCAATACGCGAAATATTTTTATACACTAATTTTCTCTTACAATAGATCATTTTTATCCCTCCTGTCGGCAAGCCTTTTGAAAAAGAGAAACTAACATGTTTTCAATTAATTTCCTAAAATGGCTCCGCCATGTTGTCTTTCAGAGGAAAGCGAGCGATTCATGAATGAACGGCCGAGATGACTGAATCACGACGCAGTTTCACTCTTTTCGTGAAATACACGCATTCTGTACGATATTTCGTGCGGATGTACGCATATGTCGAGCGTTTTGTCGTAGAAACGGTGTTTGGCTGCGTTATTCTCGCTTTCTCCGCCATTCACAAAATAGACCTGGAGTGCCAGTCATGATCAGACTTCATCTCTGAGCTGCTCACAGACCACACTTTAACTCTCATTCCTTCAGAATATCTGCTTCTGTTACTCACTTAACAGAAATACTATCGTTTTCAGTTACACTAGTTCATCATTATTAGACAGTACTTTGCCAGGCTCTATGCCAGCTGTGGCGGATAACTCTTCCAGAGTTTAACGAGGATCTGTGCTTCAGATATTAAAGGGATAGTACCTCATTTACTCACCCATATGTGCTTCCGAACCAAAACAAGAGATGCTGAGAAATATCTGTTTTTGTTCCTCTAAACAAAGTCATACATGTTTGGAAGGACATGAGGGTAAATTTATGACTGAATGATGATTTTTGTGTGAAATGTCTCTTTAAGCTATTCAGTACACCAGCTGTTGATGACATCCATTCCAGTTTTAATTGTAATATTTCTTATCTCACTAGTTAAGCGTTTGTCTTATGCATTTCTTATCTCACTAGTTAAGTGTTTGTCTTATGCATTTCTTATCTCACTAGTTAAGTGTTTGTCTTATGCATTTCTTATCTCACTAGTTAAGTGTTTGTCTTATGCATTTCTTATCTCACTAGTTAAGTGTTTGTCTTATGCATTTCTTATCTCACTAGTTAAGTGTTTGTCTTGTGCATTTCTTATCTCACTAGTTAAGTGTTTGTCTTATGCATTTCTTATCTCACTAGTTAAGTGTTTCTTATGCATTTCTTATCTCACTAGTTAAGTGTTTGTCTTGTGCATTTCTTATCTCACTAGTTAAGTGTTTGTCTTATGCATTTCTTATCTCACTAGTTAAGTGTTTGTCTTATGCATTTCTTATCTCACTAGTTAAGTGTTTGTCTTATGCATTTCTTATCTCACTAGTTAAGTGTTTGTCTTATGCATTTCTTATCTCACTAGTTAAGTGTTTGTCTTATGCATTTCTTATCTCACTAGTTAAGTGTTTGTCTTATGCATTTCTTATCTCACTAGTTAAGTGTTTCTTATGCATTTCTTATCTCACTAGTTAAGTGTTTCTTATGCATTTCTTATCTCACTAGTTAAGTGTTTGTCTTGTGCATTTCTTATCTCACTAGTTAAGTGTTTGTCTTGTGCATTTCTTATCTCACTAGTTAAGTGTTTGTCTTATGCATTTCTTATCTCACTAGTTAAGTGTTTGTCTTATGCATTTCTTATCTCACTAGTTAAGTGTTTGTCTTATGCATTTCTTATCTCACTAGTTAAGTGTTTGTCTTATGCATTTCTTATCTCACTAGTTAAGTGTTTGTCTTGTGCATTTCTTATCTCACTAGTTAAGTGTTTGTCTTGTGCATTTCTTATCTCACTAGTTAAGTGTTTGTCTTATGCAGTGTTGGGAAGGTTACTTTGGAAATGTAATGGGTTACAGATTACAAGTTACCCTGTTTAAAATGTAATAAGTAGTGACTTTTCAATTACTTTATTAAAGTAATGTAACCGATTACATTTCTAATGTTTTCTAATGTCATTTTTTAAATCTTTTTAAAACATGTAAACCAGGCAGGGTTAACCTTACAGTAGTACTCAACACTGTCAGACTTTCAAAATCCTTCATCACTTGTATTAAGATTATAATAATTTAATTTTAAAGCACAGCCATCACAAAATCAGACTTGCTTTGAGATCATTCTGAGGTTAAATAAAGAGCTAAAACATAACAATAAATAGTTTAATAATAGTTATGATAATGTTTTTGAAATCAAATCTTTGCATAGTTATGACTGGCATCTAACAATAGCTTAGAAAAAAAAATATCATAAAAAATAAAGCAAATACATTAATCCAAATAGGAAATAAAACAGTTACTGAATAAGCATGTGTCCTAAACTCCTGAAACAATGGTGTCTCGTATTTTAGAGAATGCAATTTATGAAAAAAATCAATTAAATGTTTATGTGGGAGATGTAACCACCTTTTGTAATTCTTAACATTTTAACAAGGAAGTGTAATTTAATTAGTTTTTCTCAGTAGTTGTAACTGATTACAATTACATTTATTTTGTAATTAAATGACGTAATTTCATTACATGTAACTAGTTACTCCCCAGCACTGGTCTTGTGTAATAACTAGTCAGCATGGCTGTTGTAACTAATAACAGCTGGAATACACAATAGTGTGTCATAAATAGATACTAGTGTATGTTTAGACCGAATGAGTACTAGTCACATTCTACTACATACTACAATACACTACCAGAACAGTAAGATTTGTATTGTTTTTTAAATAATTCTCTTCTGCTCATCAAGCCTGCATTAAATTGATCCTATTATTATGTTGAATACAGCGGAGTAGAAATCTTTTGTAACATTATAACATATATTGTAACATTATAAATGTCTTTATCATTAAATAAAATACTAAACAAAAGTATGTTTTTTGAAAAAGTAAACACTAAATAAATTTATTAATTTCTATAATCCCCCCCCCCAAAAAAAAAAATTATACAATACTCCAAGCTTTTGAATGGTATCGTGTCTAATGTTACAAAAGCTTATTATTTCAGATAAATGTTGATATTTGGATCTTTCTATTCATCAAAGAATCCTGAAAAAAAAAAACTTAACTGTTTTAAATATTGATGATAATAATAATAATAATAAATCAGCATATTAGAATGATTTCTGAAGATCATGTGACACTGAAGACTGGAGTAATGATGCTGAAAATACAGCTTTGATCACAGAAATAAATTACATTTTACTATATATTCAAATAGAAAGCAGTTATTTTAAATACTAAAAATATTTCACAATATTACTGCTGTACTTTGGATCAAATAAATGCAGGCTTGGTGAGCAGAAAAAATACCCCATTAAAAATCTTACTGTTCAAAAACATTTGACTGGTAGTCTACATAAAATACTAATTAGTTGTATGTAATGTTACAACATCTTGCTATCGACAGACTGACTATGTGCTAATAATTCTGTATTATAATCTAAGTAATGCATGAACAAACGTTATAATCTGTATATGGTTTGTGTACAAATGCATTAATGTAGTGTACAGATGATCTGTGGAGGAGGTGTTGGCTAATGAGCGTGTGTTGTCTGGTCTGTTCCAGGAGGATTTAACAAGTTTCAGACTGAATACCCAGAGCACTGCGAGACGAATCTGGACTGCTCCTGTCCGAGCAGCTCTCCGCCCGCGTCCGTCCTGGGTCTCGGCGGCCTGCGGATCAGCTCCGACTGCTCTGACGGCGAGTCGGACCGGGAACCGGGCAGCGCCACCGAGTCCGAGGGCAGCCCGCTGCCCAGTAACCAACCAGCATTCCCAGTCCAGATCTTACCCTATCTTTACCTGGGCTGTGCCAAAGACTCCGCCAACCTGGACGTTCTGGGCAAGTACAACATCAAGTACATCCTGAACGTCACTCCCAACCTGCCCAACATGTTCGAACACGACGGGGAGTTCAAGTACAAGCAGATTCCCATCTCTGATCACTGGAGCCAAAACTTATCTCAGTTTTTCCCTGAAGCCATTTCTTTCATAGGTAAGTTTCCACCTCCTGGACTTTCACATCTGTGAAGCTCAGACTGTGGTTTATTATTTTCGTTGTGTGTCTGGAAGTGACCTCAGGATGTGTTTGAGTTCAGGACACTCCCAAACCTCACACGTCTAGGGCTGCAAAACCATTAATCGTGATTAATCGCATTCAAAATAAGAGTATGTTTACATACTGTATGTGACCCTGGACCACAAAACCAGTCATGAGGGTACATTTTTTTAAATTGAGATTTATACATCATCTGAAAGCTGAATAAATAAGCTTTCCATTGATGTATGGTTTGTTAGGATAGGACAATATTGAAATATATGATGTACAATATGAAAATCTGGAATCTGAGGGTGCAAAAAATCAAAATATTGAGAAAATTGGTTTTAAAGTCGTTTAAATGAAATCCGTAGCAATGCATATTACTAATCAAAAATTAAGTTTTGATATATTTACAGTAGGAAATTTACAAAATATCTTCATGGAACATGTTCTTTACTTAATATCCTAATGATTTTTGGTGTAAAAGAAAAATGGATCATTTTGACCCATACAATGTATTGTTGGCTATCGCTACAAATATACCCCAGCGACTGAAGACTGGTTTTGTGCTCCAGGGTCACAAAAGCAATTAAACTGTGAGGCATTGCCAAGTCACTCAAACAGGGGTTGGATTTACACCTGTTCACCTGCGGTCTACATGAAGAACAGCACTCCTTAAACCTGACAGATAGGCATCTCCAGACATTTCTCAAGCAAACGAGCTCGGGTCAGGTCAGACGAGCTTTCCCGCGGTGATGTAAAACAAGGGCACAACATTACTGCAAGGGTGCAGCAGAGGAAGTGGATCTAATTGATTCAGTGAGCTGTACAGAAGTGATCGATGTAGGCCATAGATCACAGAGCGCCACCGCTAATGGTGAACTGAACCGTGCGAGCATGAATCCAGACAAAGCACGCACGGATTTCACCTCATCGTTTGCTTTGAATGGGTAGAAAACCTGTTCATTTAAAAAAAAAAAAAAAAAGCTTTGTTCTCTAGATGAATAAGGACGGAATTGGTTTTAGTTTCTCTGTTGTTTTGATGTCAGTGTTTTTCCGGTGAAGCCACATGTGCTGTCTGCGGCAGATCTGGGTTGTCACCTTCTAAACTCATTTCCTAAAAACATCTAGTCTGAGGTTATATCTGCATTACAAAGGCTCAGTTTGGTCTTAGTCTTTGTACTCTCTCATCAAGAGTTGCAAATGGTGAAAAGCCGTGAGCTCACTGTTTACATCCGTTTTAATGTGACCATGTACAGATTTACTGAAACACCACCGGTATTTGAATATGAAATAATTTCTCATTCACACTGGAGGTGTGACAATACTCTGGCATCTCACGTACATGTGCTTTTGACTGGAACCTGTTGTTCTGGTTTCTGCCGCTCATTCTTAACCTTTAAGTAAATGTGTGTCTTTCATTGAGACTGTGGGAAATATGTAGCTGATGAGTTAACCGCATAACTGAATGGTAGTAAAGGGATAGTTCACCCAAAAAGGAGGCTGAATGAGATGAGGATGAGTGCATGATGACCGAAGGTTCAATGTCAGGTCAAGTCAGCTTAATATTACTAGAAATAAAGAGTCCCCAACTAAGCAAGCCAGAGGCGACAGTGGCAAGGAACCAAAACTCAATTGGTGACACAAATGGAGAAAAATAAATAAAATACTCCGTAAATTAGGGATGTTCATTTTGGTTATTTCTCCTAACCAACAGCCGACGCTCGTTAACCAATTATTAACCGTTAACCGACAAGATTATTTTAAATTAGAATTGAATTAAATTAGAAAGGATAAGTGTCTGTGACCTGTTAAAAATGGGCTTCTATAACGCTTGTTTTCCGGGGACCATGCACTCGCACAAGTGCGACCACGTCAAATTTTTACTCGCACACTCTCAAAAAATGGTCGCAGTCTAGAGCCCTGCTACTGTAAATAATCTGAAATAACGGTTAACTGTGCATTAACCTGTGGTCGAGCGGTAAGCAGGTACGAGAGGAGCGGAAGGGCAAACTGGTGCACTGAACTATCACAACATCCTGTTATGCAGCTGGACGCTGCTGAATGCTTTCGCTTTTGCTGCGTAAACACACTTTTCATGTGAACGTCTGTGTAAATTGTGGCGTTGCTTCCTATTGAACATTAGGAAGCTTTGCTGAAAGGAACTTCCTGTTTAGATGAAACGCAGCAAAAGCTGGAGAGCTCAGTGGCGTGGTTGTTTTACACGCTGTACGTTGAGTTCACTGAAGCTCAGAAGCGTCTCGGTGGTGGAGCCAGTGTTTCTGGGGGAAGTGACCTCATTGTTCCAGGGTTCAGCTGGACTCGGAGCACTATTGACACATCCATCACGAGCGGAGAAGAGGAAATGGCCACTTTACTCTGCCTCGCCTGGCACTAATGGCTCTGTAGTATGTCATGCCCCACAAAACCAGATGCACTTTGTCTCTAAATAATGTATAGCTGTACTTTTTCCCATTCTCGGGTTAGACCAAGTGTAAAGCTTCAGAGAGGGAGGGCGTTCGTCATGTGATCTGTGTTAATGGTTTATCTTGACGTTATTAAGCGTTGTCTGGGTGAATCGCTCATGGCTGACTGGAGCTGTAGAGCGCGTCACTCTTATCATAGGCCACTGAACGCTACTGTACTCTACCACAGCCACGGTGTCATGATTAGCCATTTCAGGAGTTCAGTGGAGCTCGATGAAGTTGAGATTTCACTACTTGTTTTCCAAACAAGAGCCCACGACTAATTGGTCTACAGGAAGCACTGTATGATTACACACTCGCATCAGACACGTCTCTTAATTAAAGGGATAGATCACCCAAAAAATGCACATTGTCTTTATTTATACAGTCCATACAGTTTTCAGATCTGAAAGTTTCAAGCTCTCTAAAGGTAACAAAAATGTAATCCAAACAACTCCAGTGCTTCTGAAACGATATGATGCCTTTGTGTGATAACAGAGTGAAGATTAAACCTGTTCACTTTCAAATCAAACCAAGGTGTCTGTCCACAGGCCTGTTCACACACACAAAATTAGATCGTGATTCTTCCTGTGCGATTCACTGACGCTTAGCAAAGTGCTTCGGTCATGAGCAGCACAGTCGTATTTTTATGTAACAGCAGCATCTCAAGGCATGTGATCAAAAACCTGAATCTTCAGAGTTCAATAGTCAATTTCCGGAAATAAAAATACCATTAATTTACTAGAGGAATTGATTTTGAACATTAACTAACCTTTGAAAATATATTGCAATAAATATCAAATATATTTTTTCTATTTAATCAACATTTTTCACAGTTTTATGTTTCTCCATTGTTTCTTTTGATTAATATCTGTGACACTTAATGGGATTGTAGTTTTTCCTCCTCATTAAAGTCATTAATTAGACAGTCTTATGACTTTTTGTTCAAAACTTTATTGCTTCAAATCAAGTTTGTTGTAAAGCTGGTATTCACCACAACGTTTTATGATCCCTATGGGAAGAACGAATGGGGGAAAATGCATCCAGAAAAAATGGACAGCACTAATGCACTCTTAACTGGTTGGGCAGCTTTCTTCACAGTCCAGTGGGAAAGAGATTGGAACGCCTCTCCAAAAAAAAAAAAAGATGGCATGCAAATTTGTGATGGTCTGAACAGACATATTAATAGGCATTCATTCAAATTAAAAAGTTAATTTGAATTCATGCACCAAACACTCATTTTGGTGTGAACAGGCCTTGAATGTGTACACAGAGCAGTAGTTTTTGGAAAGTAGTAGTTTTGTAGTTGTCTTAGAAATGTGTAATTGAAGCTGGTGGGTTTGTCAAAGTCACACTAAAACACTAAAAGACAAAAAATGAAGTCTCTAAATGCACCTCTTTTATTTAAGCATAAAATCTATCAATGAAACCTTCTAGGTGATCTTAAAGCTAGTCCACAAGGCGACCCTCCTCATTCAAAAAACTTGTTTTGTAATTGGATGTGGGCATTTTTCATGCTCCCAAACTGATGCAGAGGTCATTCGTGTATATCTGACCCTGGAGCACAAAACCAGTCTGAAGTCACTGGGGTATATTTGTAGCAATAGCCAAAAATACATTGTATGGGTCAAAATTATTGATTTCTTTTATGCCAAAAATCATTAGGATATTAAGTAAAGATCATGTTCCATGAAGATATTTTGTACATTTCCTACTGTAAATATATCAAAACTTAATTTTTGATTAGTAATATGCATTGCTAAGAACTTCATTTGAACAACTTTAAAGGTGATTTTCTCAATATTTAGATTTTTTAGATTCCAGATTTTCAAATAGTTGTATCTCAGCCAAATATTATCCTATTCTAACAAACCAATTTATTCAGCTTATTTATTCAGCTTTCAGATGATGTATAAATCTCAATTTAAAAAAATAATGACCCTTATGACTGGTTTTGTGGTCCAGGGTCACATGTGTTTTTGTGTGTGAGATTTAGTTGAGCTGGTCTGGCACTCAAGGCTCATCTGTTTGTGTTCTTCTGTTCCTCAGATGAAGCTCGTTCCAAAAAGTGTGGCATCTTGGTGCACTGCCTAGCGGGCATCAGTCGCTCGGTCACCGTCACGGTGGCGTACCTGATGCAGAAGCTCAACCTGTCGCTCAACGACGCCTACGACTTCGTCAAGCGCAAGAAGTCCAACATCTCGCCCAACTTCAACTTCATGGGGCAGCTTTTGGACTTCGAGAGGACACTGGGGCTAAACAGTCCCTGCGACAACCGCTCGACGCCCAACGACCAGCTCTTCTTCACCACGCCCACCAATCACAACATGTTCCAGCTGGACACGCTGGAGTCCACATGAAGGCCAGCAGAGGATGCTGGGTGGGAGCAGCCACCCTTTGAATGTTTATCTCCCATCTCCTGGGGAGCTTTTGTCCTGGAGGACAGGCCAGCAACCGCGGCGAAGGGAGGGACGGAGGGTGGTTAAGCACACGGGCCCCTCTCAAGCCCTCCGGTGGATTTTAATGCAGCTTTTCTTGCCTTCATGGAACAGACTGTTCTTTTTCTCTCACGGTTTGATACATGAGAAGAAACGTGAGACTTTTGCACAGCGCTTGGCTCGAAGAGAAGGAAGCTTTGATTGCAGATGCCCTCCCGTCTCGAAGGCTGCCGATGCACCTCATGGGATTTTGCTTTTCTAACCGGAGGAGAGCGTAGGGTCGGATTCGTCGAGAGGTGCATGACACATGCATTCTGTCCGTTTCTATATCTTCGTCTCTTTCCTCTACGCAGAACCATGTTGTCCAAAGTAGTGACGTGTTGGCGACCGAACTGACACAAACAAACATTGTGAGCCCATCCCCTCTTTATTTTCTCTCTCTCGCTCTCGCTCTACGTTTGCAATGACCTAATGCGTTTTGCACAGTGGCGAAGCCTTTCTCTTCTTGGCACTTAAAAGCGGTACTCCAACACACACAGAAAGAGACATTCAGAGGAGCTGCCAGTCCTAGGCTGCGACGAGGCTCCGCAGCTGCGTGACGACGCGCGCACTTAAAGCTCATTGTTCCTTAACCGCAAGATTGACAGATCCACGTTTGTGTCCCGACTTCCGGGCTCGCTCACCTTCTGGCCTTGTCGATTCTCATTACAGTATGAATATATTGTATTAATTTCTACGTAAGAGTATATATCTATTGACTTGATGTATTTGGGCATGCGATCCTCTCGAGGCGTGGCACGTCACCGAATGTTGAGGACTGTTTTTTTAACTACTCTTGCTGCTCCCGGGCAGCAAACAGTGTGTAGCGAGGGCGTTCCTGACCGCAGGAACGAGCGACTGGACCTGAGCGGACGAGTGCTTGAGTTAACAGGGTTGCTTTAAGCTGGCCTTATATAACCTTTTTAATTCTTTCCTACTCTGACTGTTCAATACTCTCTTTGTATCTCACTTTAGAAATCGTTGTATTACCAAGACGTTTGTTCATTTTTAAAGAAACCAATATGTAGTAATAATAATAGACAACTAATGGTCTTTAACGGGTCAGTCAATTTGTATTTGTTACTCTGCAATATACTCAACAACCCTTTGCAGTATTTTCTAGAAAACGGCCTCGGGTTTTTGACTCCTCTACTTTTGATACTAGAGATCCACAGAGATATAGCTTGAAACGGAGGCAGCTTTTCGCCCGGGGTGTCCGGAGCGCGTCTGGGTGCTGGGCGCTCGTTCGTGTTTCGTCCGATTCGATTTAACCCACTGATTTCCTTAATATACAAAATACATGCTATACACTGACTCCTGTGGCCTTTTCATATATCTCGATATATATATAAATGTAATACTCATCTTGTGCAGATATGCAAGAGTCGTCCCCTTAATATATATCATCGCGGATGACTGTTTATCATGCTTGAAACAACCCAGTCACAATAACAACACGGCGCTCTCGCGTCACCCCGGGACGGAAAAGCGCTTCATTTCACGGCTTCTTTATGTACATCTTGATTTCGAGCTGCTTCTTGTGGAGGAATGTTTGAAACTGTACCCATGGGAAAGAGAAACCCGTTCATGATTTTCTCTGTTCGTATATTGCCAGAACACAGGAACAAGGCTTTCTGTGGACGTTTCTTGTAGCTACATAACGGTTCTGCGATTAATAACAGTAGGAACGAACGCGAACGACACACAGGAACTAGATGAGCGAATAAGGAACTGTATATCTTACCTCACCGAGGAATTTTTCAGGGATTTTTATTTGACAATGCGTCGGCATCGTGTTACAGCTTCAAATGTCAAAGAGCTGTTTTATATGTGCTGTATACATTTTTTTAAAAGATACAATCTATCTATGTGTATAATACTGGGTTTGGTAACCGGGCAGTTCAATTTTCTGGTTTATGAAGGATATAAAATTGTCCCTATGTATTGTATAGTATATGAAAACCAATACAAGACTTGTTTGTACTGCAAATAAATATTGAATTATTTTTTTGGTTATCCGATCTGGTTTGGTGTGTTCCTTCTGCCGTTTTCAACATTGTTTTACAGTGTCCATCCCCCATGTGCTGTCAGTTACACTTTATTTTGATTGTCCACTTTAGACATTCGGTCACACTTTATATTAGGTGGCCTTAACTGCTATGTACTTGCATCATTGTGGTCATATTGTATTGCAAAACACTTTTGCTGCTATTGAAGTGGGATATGGGTAAGGTTAGGGACCGGTTTGGTAGTATGGGTAGGTTTAAGGGTGGGTTAAGGTGGAAGGGATGGGTCAACAGTGTAATTATAAATGTAATTACAGAAATTAATTACAGATGTACTTAAAGGTATCTTTAAAAATATAAGTACAAAGTAAAAACATGTACACAATAAGTGCATTGTACCAAATTATTAATTTAAATGCAAGTACACAGTAGTTAAGCCCACCTAATATAAAGTGGGACCAGACATTCTACTAACTATAAGTAACTTTGTAACTACATGTCAGCTAATTCTCATTAATTTGCAACGACATGTCTACTAAGGTTAGGTTTAGGGTTAGTAGAATAAGTTGACATATACTTGCAAAGTTTCTCATAGTCAGTATGTTGTATGTTGTGGACCCATCAAAGTAAGTTAGAAGATATTAAGCAGACAGTCTACTAATACTCTAATGACTGCTATTTAACATGTAGTTGCAAAGTTACTTACTGTTAGTAGAATGTCTAAAGTGGACTATCAAAATAAAGTGTTACCCACCCTTCAAGTGTGCTATAAAACGATGACTAGGGCTCAGACAGAAGCGCTCTCCATTAGGATCCGCCATGTTTCTCCCGTAAATGTTGATCTGATTCCAGCTTTATTTCATGACTTGGGACTTTTCTTGGAAACCGGCACCCCTCGGGTGTTTTTCTGTAACATGAGTCCTACATGAGGTGAGACTACTCCCCCCCCCCCCCCCCCCCCCCCCCGCCCACTCCAGGGATTGGTTTCCTGTTGCCTTGTGGTTAATTTCAGATACAGATGGTTTCTGAAGCATGTGATGACACCACATCCGATTGCTGAAACTATCACCGCTCGGCTTCCTCTTTGTAACCCGTGTCAAGTCATGTTTATTTGTATAGCGCTAAACCATGCAGATTGCTTCAAAGCAGCTTTACATAATAAACGGGAGGAACAGCATCAGAGTTGTGAAGTTGTTCAGTCAGAAGTTTCTCATTTCAGTTATAATTACAACTTCAACATATCTGCTACTTTATTTCTTCAGTGACCTGAATCCACCACGAGTTAGCCAAAGGTGACTGTGACAAGAAACCAAAACTCCATCAGGAAGCATTGGAGAAAAACCTTTGGGAGAAACCAGGCTCAGTCAGGGGCCGGTTCTTCTCTGGTTTTACAGTATGAACACAACATCAGCGATGGGTCCAGGCTACACAGTCATATCCTCTATTTTCTGAGAATGAGTGCAATTTTTCCTGTTTTAAAGGTCAACTTGACATGCACTCTCAGATCAGAGACTCCTTCGATTGTTGCAATTTTTTTTTTTTTGTAGATATTGTGCTGGACTCCTCAAACTGCCAGATGAATTATAATTTTTCAAACTAATAATGTGCTTTATTGCAAAGGAGTGTTGTGAAATTCTGACTTACTTTAATAGTAACTTAAAGGTGCACTAAACGATTTTTGCCAAACGATGTTGATATTTGAAAGCCCATAGCCCAACAGGACCTCGCCCCTATATTTATATCTCTGCCCCACACATACGTACACAACCCTGGCATAACGACGATCACGGAAACAAGTGAAGATGACACAAGCATATTCAAACAAAAGCCAACACAGATAAGTTGTGTGAAATTATGCAAAATCAACGTTACTCATCTATCAAGAAGAAACAATGCAACCTCGGCGTCCAATTCGAGCCCTTCCCTCTCATTGAGTACTCTCCACTGCTGGAAGGCTGCTCCGATATTTACACGGGTTCTACCTCTTCCCTGATCGTAACCCTTCTTTTTAATGTTTTGTTCCTCCGATATTTTCCTTTTTTTTTTATCTTCCAATTTTCTTTATCTACCTGTATAGTCGATCTGCTAATATAAGGTGCACTCTCTTACAAGACATCCCCCAAGACATGCTGATTGGCTCCAAGTGTGTTTTGGGACTCGGTCCGACACTGCGGTCAAAAGTATTTTTCAAAAATTGCTTGGTGCACCTTTAAAAGTGATATTACAGCTCAACATACTGCAGTCTGTACTTTGGGTGTCTGTTTTAAGGACCGTCAGGTAATGGACAATGCAAGACATGCGCTTATGAATGTGTTCAGTCTGTTAAATAACACATGAACCCATTCATATCCTATGTCAATGCTTAAGTGAAGGGCAAGAATGGAAAACTTTAACTGCCTAAACGAGTGTGAGCCTGTCGTGAGAGTGATAGGGTCAGCTCGCTGACGAGAAGCGTCTGGGATGAACACCTTGATTGTGTTTGACAGGACTGGAGGACAGATTATTTGCAAGCCAGGAACTGGATGTTGAAGAAGTCTAGCAGACACTGTCAGTTAGTGTGAAGATCTGAGCAAAGACTCGGCTCACATTGCTGGGGGTTAAAGGCGTTCAGATCTCAGCAGTCACAGTTGTGAATGACGAGAATCGGGACAAGGTGCAGCAGATAGTGGTGATGCAAAGTCCTTCTTTTCCTCATGTTCTAGAGCAGGCGTGTCTGATCCTGCTCCAACCTGCCTGGGAGTTTCTATTCATCCCAAAGACCTCTATTAGCTGTGTTTGATTGGGCTGAACTAGAGGAAAAGGCAACAGGAGCAGAAAGAAGAGGTCAACATCCAAGAGAAATATCAGCTACATGACTTTCTACCAAAATAACTGGTATAACACAAAAGCTACTTCCATGAAAGTATGAGTGAAACCAGTTAGTAATTTCAATTCCAGTTGTATTGCACATTGATTATGCAGGATTCATTAAAGCTTTCTATCGGATGGAACACTGCACAGAACAAGGATGTGTTGATGAGAGCTGTAAGGAAGAAGAGCATTGATTGGGTTTCACGGTGGCTTGGTGAGGAACTGGTGTATTTTTGCATGCGAGAGACACTTTTGTTTGAGATCAGATGACCGTGATGAGACTGCTGGGTTGGGGTGCAGATCAAAAGATAGTCAAATATAAAGTCTGCTTCAATAATGCACTGCCCAAGTGAAAAAAGGGCATTTCCATAATATACTTAAAGTGCTTTATTTTTACACACTAACTTTGTACTTAATATACTAAATCAACACAAACTCAGCACACCTGAGAAATTGATAGGTGCGTAGGAAAAACACTCCAACAACGATGTCGAATACAATCAATAAAAAAAACAATATCCCACACACTATCAGTCCATGCTAATATAGGTCTGTAATAGTATACATATGCTTGATGAAGCTCAGTGGACCGAAACGTCGCTGTTTCTTGTAATACATTTCTATATTAGCATGGACTGATAGTGTGCGGGATATTGTTTTTTTAGTACTTAATATACTAAAAATGATTCTTTAGTACTTCTTAAGATAAACTTAAGATCATCTAAGTGTACTCAACTGTGCTATTTTGGGACACCATGAATATGAACTAAAATGCACTTTTAACATACTCTCTTTGTATTTAAAAAATAATGTGTTTAGTTAGCAGTTGTAGTACACTTGAACCATCTTTCATACACTAGTACACTTAAGTGTACTACAAGTGGTGACTAAATACATTTTTAAATACAGAGTACGTTAAAAGCGCATTTTAGTTTATATTCATGGTGTCCCAAAATAACACAGTAGAGTACACTTAGATGATCTTAAGTTTATCTTAAGAAGTACTAAAGAATCATTTTTAGTATATTAAGTACAAAATTAGTGCATGAAAACAGGGCACTTTAAGTACATTATGGAAGTGTACTTTATTTCACCTGGGTGAAGGGGCTGTTCACACAGAACGCGTTTTTCAATGCACTACTTTTCCAGTGTTTTTCTACGTAAACGCGCTAGATGGACGCATATGATCATGCTTGCATCTTTTGCAGCGTCTCGCACAGAAGCGCTGTGTTTTTAAGACTTGTCAGGCCAAAAGAATTTCAACTTTTACACACAGCGCTGCTCATCAATGTCAGTTCCAAAACTGTGGACCAATCAGAAGACTCCAGAGGCGGGGCAAGCGTTGCAAGCTTTTCTTTACAGTTGCAAGTTGGCAAGGCAGCTGGTTTATTTGAGGCCAACATGGCGGAAGAGGTGCTCTGCGCTGTTTTAAAAACCATTCCTGAGCACTGCATCTCGCATTTTTAGACGCGTTCTGTTCGGTTCCAGATTCTTCCAGGACTGTGAGATCCAAAGTGTTTGGAGTGGGTTAGGAAAGGCTGGACGGGATTGTTTTGGTCCTTGTGTCTCCAGACCAGGGATGGGCAAACTCTGCCCTGTCCTGCAGAGTTTATATCCAACCCTGAGAAAACCCACCTGCCTGCAGCCTTCTAGCAATGAAGACATTGATTTGAGGGTTCTGGTGTATTTGATTAGGTCTGGAGCTAAACTCTGTGGGACAGTGGCCCTCCGACTGAGTTTTCCGGTTCCTGCTCTAGACAGACACTTATATTTGGTGAAAGACCAACCTCCCCTGGTTTCTCCCAGCCATACGGTCTAATAAGAGCATGTAGTGTATCAATGCCTGTGTTTGTTTGGTTTCATCTTTGGATTATTTCAGTGTTTGATCAGTTGTATTTTCTACATCTGTTCTGGAAACGAAGACTCCTCCAAGTGTCCTGTGTCTCTTTCCCATGTCGACTGTGCACGGCGGGCTCGCTTCTCTCTTGTTCAAAAGGTAAGTGTGAAGGTTTAGCTGACATGGTGTGCTTTCTGTTCATTGTAAACTGTTGGCGTGTTCACACCAGTGGTGTAGTTCTGATTCGTAGATGGACCTATTGTTCATTCATCAAGAGCACACAATCCACTGGTAGAGGCTTCTGCTTTGCATACACTCTCTTATTTTCAGGTGGGTATATGCAAAATCCCTTTAAAAAACTCCTGAAAACAAACTCACTCGAGGCTGCTGCAATCCCTGCTGCGTTAGCCAAGACGTGTTAATATATACTACCAACAATTAATGGCTGATGGGTTAGTAGGTGTGAGAGATGCTGGCCTGTTAAACACCTTCACAGTCTCATACACACCACACTAATAAACCAAAGGAAAGCAGTGCTAATTAAAGCTAAATGGATATTGTGCTTTATTCAAGTAGGGTGCAAAAATAACTACTTAACGAGGAAAAATGCTCTGAAGTCGAAGCTATGCAACAAGCGTTACACAAAGGTTAAATAACAGGATAGTTTTGTAAGTGTGTGTGAGTTGGTCTCATTTTCACATCATGAACTGAGCTGTTTAACTTCAGACATACAGCAGCAACTACAATCCACTGCTGACTTCAGCTGACACTAGGAACTGCTAGAGGTCAGTGAAACATCTCGAGCATCCCGACTGAGATCTCTCTCTTTGTTCATAGCACTTTGTTTCCTGATTCTCAGAAGCAGAACAGAGTGAATCCCACGCAAACACAGAAAGCTGGATCTAGGCCAGATCTGCTTGGCACGATGCAGGATTCTGGAGCCTGTATAGACTCTGTGAATCATTCCACGAGAATCAATTTAACGTGGGATCTGATGCCGACACCGAAGAGATGATTTTCTGAGCACTTTTTAGTATTCATGATGCTGAAATATGTGTCCTTGGATTTGCATAACAATGTAACAGTAGCACATGGGGAGCATCCTTTCGTTTCCATCCTGCAGTATGGATACTGTCAGATGAGGTCTCAAATGAAGAATGCATGACTGAAAACATGTTTGCAATGATGTTGCATGACTCCCTTCAGCAGTTCTTTAAAATATGAATGGAAATTACACAATGTGTGAAACCAAAGATTATGCAATAAACGGACGTTTACCACACCTGACACTGGTTACTTTAAGAAAGGGGAAAAAAATACTAGCTACAAACACAAGCCAGAGAAACGGTATTTTGCATGCTAAATATATAATTAAATATATTTGATAAAGAACTTGTATGCATCAAGGAAGCATTAAGTTTATCAAAGTGACACTAATATCATTTATAATGTCAGAAAAGATTTCAAATTCAAATAAATGCTGTTCTTTTGCACTTTCTATTCATCTGTGAATCCTGAATAATAAAATGTACAGTATTATGGTTCCCACAAAAATATTGTGCAGCACAACTGTTTTCAACAATGATAATAATGAGAAAAGTTTCTTGAGCAGCACATCAGCATATTAGAATGATTTCTGAAGGATCATGTGACACTACTCAGTGCGTTTACATGGACAACAATAGTCTGATATCAGCACGATTAAGACAATACTGATTAAGAGTCTACCATGTAAACAGAGATTTTTAATGACCTTAATCCAGCTAAAGTCATACTCGAAATAACCACAAATCGAATTAAGATGTGGAGTATTCCTATTTTAGTCGCATTACTGAAGTGCAGTACCTTAATCACACTATTACCGTTGTGTAGGACTTTTCACTGCATTTTACGACAGGATACACACAACAGTGGTCAACCTTTTGATGGCAAACAAAAGAGCATGGCTTCAAGCAAGAAATCACATTTTTGGTACGAGCGGGAAACGATAATGCACATTATAGTATGACGAGTAATTTACTGCACTTGAAGCTTTTATAAAATTAAAAGTGAAACACCCAAAACTGTATATGGCACCATAACGAAGATGAACTGTATGTTGATGCATAAGATTCTGGAGGGAACGTCGGATGGCGTCGCGTGGGGACGTGTGCCATTAATGAATCTATGTACTACAACACGTAAAACGAGAACATGAAAGAAATATTCTAAAAGCAACTCATGTAAACACTTTAATTATAATATGTGACCCTGGACCACAAAACCAGTCTTAAGTCGCTGGGGTATATTTGTAGCAATAGCCAACAATACATTGTATGGGTCAAAATTACTGATTTTTCTTTTATGCCAAAAATCATTAGGACATTAAGTGAAGATTGTGTTCCATGAAGATATTTTGTAAATTTCTTACCGTAAATATATCAAAACTTAATTTTTGTCTATTGCTAAGAACTTCATTTGAACAACTTTAAAGGCGATTTCTCAATATTTTTTGCACCCTCAGATTCCAGATTTTCAAATAGTTGTATCTCAGCCAAATATTGTCCTATCATAACAAACTATACATCAATGGAAAGATTATTTATTCAGCTTTTATTTATTTAGATGCTGTATAAATCTCAATTTCAGACAATTGACCCTTATGACTGGTTTTGTGGTCCAGGGTCACATATTGTCTTACTCAGAATAAGGCAAATAAGTAGATTACTGATGTTCATGTAAACATACTGAAGACTGGAGAAATTATGCTGAAAACTCAACTTTGATCACAAAAAGAAATTACAGTTTAACAGATAGTCACATAGAAAACAGCTGTTTTAAATTCTAATGATATATAACTCTTTTTTTAATGTATTTTTGATCAAACAAGTGCAGCATTGGTGAGCAGAAGAGAAATATTTCAAAAACATTAAAAAAATCTTACCAACCCCAAACTTTTGAATGGTGGTGTCTATATAAATATCTATATTAATAAGTAACAACAGTGATTTTCTTTAATGACTATTTGAATGCCTCTGATTTGAATCAGCCAGATATTGTTCTTTAATTTGACTTGAAGCATGTAATGTTACTGATCCTAACGCAGTCACCATCCAGCTGCAAACATAAGGGCATGATGACAGTAGATGGCAATGATGAAAATGTCCATGTGTAGAGCACACAGCTCTGGTTGTTGGTTGTGGAGGGTGGCTCAGGCTGTGTTGTGCATTGAGACACTATTAATAGCCCAGCAGTGTCTTCGGCACATCGAGCAGCGTGCTCACAAGCTCTTCGCTGTACCGCCTCAATGCACCATTAAGACTCGTGTTGGCAGCAGCAGCCCGACAGGTGTTAATTGGCCAGATTTAAAGCAATGTCCAGGAGTCCTGAAGAACAGCTGAGCTCCCATGGACCGCTAACCCCTGACCTCCATCCACACAGAGACCACAGACACCAGTGTTCGTCTGAGTACATGATGACATGACAAACCAAACCTCACGGCAAAGCTGTGAAGTCTAACACGTTTTAACATTACATGCACTGGTAGCCACGGCTTATTCAAATGTGACAGCGGCATGGAAATAATCTAGCGTGAGATGCTTGATAATGTCTGGCAACAGGTGTGGGAACTTAAGTTTGCCAGCCAGATGTAAAGATGATGTGGGTTAACTAATGCATTCTGTATGCTAACGAACGGTCATATACTATAGTGTCATTTATCTCCATCAGATTGCTTTGGAAGAATGCCTCTGCTGAAGGAATATAATTAATCATCCCATGAAATCAGGCATATAGGAGTTGCAACAGCTAGTAAATTTGTAAAGGGGTAAAACAACTACTAAAGGGGTTGCAACAAACTAGTAATCTATTCACTTTGTTCTGTAAATAACTCAATTACCTCCCTGCTCCCCTGTTTCCCAACTTTTGTTTGTATGTTACATGACCACCTTCTTGACCTCTTGTTGTTAATTATCTGTAGTTATTTGTTGTCACTTGTTTGCCTTGTTTTAAACAAATGGCCAAAACAACCCAGGTTAAACAACATGCCGGTGGGTAGGTTTCTACAAAATAATAATACGTTGTTTCTTGCACATTTTGCGACACTTTTAAAACAAAATATTCAGCGAGTGGCACCAAAAGTGTTCAGTTTTATGTGAATGTGGAAACATTTCATTATGTTGTTTGTTGAACATATTGTGGCAATTCAGAAATGAAATGTGCTGAAAGGTTAATGCATTGGAAAACAATGTAGTACCTACATTAAACCCGACCCTAAATCTAGCTAATAGTTTTAACAAACGTGAGATTAAAACACATTTGCTTAGGCAACCTGTCATTTAATCTTGCTACTACAAGTGTTTGAGCTCTTTCATCATGACTTATGTTTCACGAGACTCGTACCAGTGATGTGTAATGCTGCACCGGGTGTGCCATCGAGCAAGTTTACTACATCAGAAAAGCCTCACATATGGAGCTGATTATGTGATGCAAATGTCAAGATGTATTAGTTTACATATCATGCACTACAGTAAAAGTGTTTTGAGCCCATATCACAGTATTGTGTAAGGAACAACATGAAATTAAGTCTTTATTAATCAACAATCTGCTCTTGTAGCCTTGATTTGTGTGAAAAGGAATAAAAGTTGTTAGTGTTTTAATGCAACTGTTGTTCATTTCAGCTGGAAACTGCAGTGAATTGTATATAGAGGAATGTTTTGTAGAAATGTAGCCTGTGTATATTAACAGCAGGAGGGAAGGGGATCATAGATGCTCAGATCCGTCCAGTGGAGCGATGAATGAAGCACAAATCCTCTTCCTGTTAGCACTTATGACACTTGAAAACACTTCATGTTACACAACATGTGTGGGTGGCTGGAAGAAGCTGTTCTTTTTACCCACAGGCTCCATTCATCATCTTTTCATCCTGCTCATCCGGTTTGTTTTTGGGTCACATTATTCCCGTGGACAGAAATCTCATAAAACACGAATGATTTTGTGATCGTTCGTAAAGCATGTTTTGTGTTGCTAGATAAATCTTACTGATAGATGCTGTTTTTGTAGCCAATGAGCTGAATATTTTGCTCCTGAATTGCTCTTTCAAATCTGTTTTCTGGAGCTTATTAACTCTGCCATTATAAAAATCCAACAAATGTTTACATGAACAATCAGAAATAAAAACAAAATATACACTGGTGAAAAATGACATTTGGCACTAATTTGTTACTCTAAAATACTGTGTTCAGAACTGAAATCTGAAATCAGTGTAGTTATTTTCTTACAAGAAATGAAATAATTTAAATATAATCATTTAATAAAACAATGCAAGTCCGGATGTTTGTCTTTGTTTAGATGATTAGACTTTTACTAATCTTTTTACTAGACTTGTTTTTTATTTGCTGTAAAGAATTTGTTGTATCATTGGCAATTGCGCTGTTGATCCGGACAGCTGTGATTACCTGCAGCACAATCACTGATATCACTTAAATAGATGTTTAATAAAATAGTGTAATCATTCTGACCAAATTATGTGGCTGGGTGTTTGGCAGATTCTCATTTATTTTCATTGCATAGCTGTGTAATATAACATACACAGAGCATAAATATAGCAGAACATACAACTGAACCTGTAGGTAATTGTGATGATGTGGCCACATGTGTAATCTGTCATCTTTTTGTTGCTAACTCTACCTAAACAAGTTATGTGACATGATGCGACCTGCCAAAGCCATCAACATAACAAGCCTAGTGTTATAGAGAAGAACCTTTGCTATGAGATTTTACACTTGAGTGACGTAAGCTCTCCCGGTCACAGGTTACATAAAGCTGGCGTGGCACGCTAACAACGCCTCGCAGAAACAATACAAGGTGAGGCATGTTTTCAGCGCACATGCCTGCGGGACTGATGACCATCCCATTCCTGTGTAGTGATCGTGACGTAGCCATGAGCCTCCTTTGGCCTACGTCACCGTAAAAAGATCAAGTGGACATGAGGGGTAGTAGGTGTGTTTGTTGCCATCAAGATCACTGAGCTACACAAACCCTTGTGTGTTTCAATCATAATGTAATAGTTATATGATCATAGTTCATATGACTTAAAGATAAGGCTGGTGTAAGGTTAGTCTAAGCTTAAAGGGGTCATCGGATGCCCATTTTCCACAAGTTGATATTATTCTTTAGGGTCTTATTGAAAAGTCTAAAACATACTTTGGTTAAAATTTCTCAATGGTAGTGTAAAAAACACCTTTTTTACCTTGTCAAAATCAGCTCTGTTTTTAGCAAGCCATTCTAGTCCATGTTGCTTTAAATGCTAATGAGCTCTGCTGACCCCACCCCTCTCTTCCGTGGAGTGACAAGCAGTACTGTTTACTTTAGCCACGAAACTGGCTAACTAGCACGTTATTAGGAAAGGCGATTAGCAAAGATTCATAAAAACCCTTATACTCACTTCTTCTGTAGATGAAGCTGGATCACGAATGATTTGCGCAAACATAGACACATTTATGTAGATCGGGAATCAGCGCTCAGCGCATTCCCTTCAAAACGAAAGTAACGTTAATCCTCTGCGTCTTCAGCGGCTTAGATGTCAGGAGTAAATGACGACTTCTATATTCATTATTACATCCAACAACAAAACACCTCAATCGCTTAATCTGAGACATCTTGTCTTCCCCTGCACCGGAGTCGGACAGCTCTCAGCTCACTCAGGGCGGGTCTAAGGTAAGACGGTCTTGTCAATCAACTATTGTGGGAGGGGCCTGTACAGAACTATGTAATTCTGACAGAAATCTCAGAACAGCCTGATTTGAGAAAGGGGATTTTAAAATGGGTGGATTTTTATCATTATAGGATATAGCACGGCCACGACCGAGGAAACGCCGCCGAAAAAGGGGAAAGAGAGCCAGAGTCCTTGTCAAACTCAGATGCCGTCCCCTCCGACCTCCACTCCCAACCATTTTGTTGGCTAACGTTCAGTCACTGGACAACAAACTCTGCGAATTGTGGGCGCGCATCTCATACCAACGAGAAACAAGGGATTGCTGCATTATTTGCCTCACAGAAACATGGATGTCTGCAGTGGTTCCAGACTCAGCCATCGAGCTTACGGGGTTCTCCGTGCACTGCTCGGACAGAACAAAAGAGCTCACAGGGAAAAGCAGAGGTGGGGGCGTTTGTTTCTTTATCAACAACTCGTGGTGTGATGAAAGGAATCTGCACTCTATTAAATCCTTCTGCTCCCCTGATCTGGAATTTCATATGCTTCTGTGTCGACCATTCTGCTACCGAGGGAATTTACAGCGATCATAATCACAGCTGTTTACATTCTCCCTCAAGCCAACACAGACCAGGCACTCAAGGAACTGTATGGGAATATAAGCGAGCAGGAAACCGCGTACCCAGATGCAGCGTTTATTGTTACGGGGGACTTTAACAAAGCCAACTTCAGAACAATAGCTCCAAAATACTTTCAACAAATCACCATCAACATGCGTGGTGATCGTGTACTTGACCACTGCTACTCTCCTTTCCGGGATGCCTAAAAATCGCTCCCCCGCCCACCTTTCGGCAAATCGGATCATTCTTCCGTTCTGCTCCTGCCTGCTTATAGGCAGAAACTGAAATGAGAAGCACCCGCCCTCAGGACAATTCAATGCTGGTCGGACCAATCGGACGCTATACTGCAGGACTGTTTTGATCACGTGGACTGGGACATGTTCCGGGCAGTGTCTGATGACGACATAGAGGCGTACTCAGATTCTGTAACGTGTTTCATCAGGAAGTGCGTAGAGGACGTGGTTCCGACCAAAACTATCCGTATCTACCCCAACCAAAAACCGTGGATTAACAGCGATGTTCGAGCAGCCTTGTCAGCGCGGACATCTGCCTTTAAATCCGGGAACTTTGACGATCGAAAACAAGCCAGTTACGATCTCAGGAAATCCATCAAAGCCGCCAAACGACAATATAAAAACAAAGTTGAAGAACAATTCAACACCAACAATGCAAGAAACATGTGGCAGGGCATCAATAACATCACAGATTTTAAAGGGAATAAACCAGCTACAGTGAACATTGCCGCCTCTCTACCGGACGAGCTTAATCTTTTTTATGCTCGTTTCGAGGCTCACAACACCGCCCACACAGAAAGCGCTCCCGCGGCTGTTGCAGAAGAGGCAAGTGCAATCTCCATTTCTGTCGCTGATGTAACCCGATCCTTCAAACGGGTGAATATCCACAAGGCTATGGGTCCTGATGGCATCCCAGGCCGTGTGCTCCGAGCATGTGCATTCCAGCTAGCCGGGGTTTTCACAGACATTTTCAACCTCTCCCTCTCTCTGTCTGTGGTCCCTCATGCTTCAAAAAATCCACCATTGTGCCCATACCAAAGAAAAATAAAATCACATGCTTGAATGACTGTAGGCCCGTTGCTCTGACACCCATCTTCAGCAAGTGTTTTGAGAAACTCATCAGAGACTACATCTGCTCTGTGCTGCCTGCCTCACTGGATCCGCTGCAATTTGCATATCGCAGCAACCTTTCCACAGACGATGCTATTGCCTTCACCCTGCATACTGCTCTCTCCCACCTGGAAAACAAGAATGCCTATGTGAGGATGCTGTTTGTGGACTACAGCTCCGCATTCAATGCCATAGTGCCTGCCACACTGGTTGCGAAGCTCCAGACTCTAGGACTAAACAGATCTCTGTGCAGCTGGATCCTAGACTTTCTGACAGGCAGAAGTCAGGTGGTCAGAATGGGCAACAACACTTCATCTCCACTGACCCTCAACACTGGTGCCCCGCAGGGCTGCGTTCTCAGTCCACTCCTGTACTCCCTGTACACACATGACTGTGCAGCCACACACAGCTCCAACGTCATCGTCAAATTCGCTGACAACACAACGGTGATAGGCCTGATCACTGACAACGATGTGACGGCCTACAGAGCGGAGGTGAGTACCCTGACTAAATGGTGTCAGGAGAACCACCTCTCACTCAACATCGACAAGACCAAGAAGCTGGTGGTGGATTTCAGGAGACAGAGCAGAGAACTTTAGCTCAAATGCTTTCCTGTAGCTCAAATGGTAGAGCATGGCGCTAGCAATGCCAAGATCATGGGTTCGATTCCCAGGGAAAGCAAGAGCTGATAAAATGTAAAACTGTAACTTGAATGCAATGTAAGTCGCTTTGGATAAAAGCGTCTGCTAAATGCATAAATGTAAATGTAAGAACACACACCCATCACCATCGACAAGACACCTGTGGAGCGGGTAAACAGCTTTAAGTTCCTCGGCGTTCAGATCACTGAGGATCTCACATGGTCCGCTCACACAGATGCAGTGCTGAAGAAGTCACATCAACGTCTCTTCTTCCTGAGACGGCTGAGGAAGTTTGGAATGAGCCCCAGCATCCTCAGATCCTTCTACACCTGCACTGTGGAGAGCATCCTGACCGGCTGTATCACCACCTGGTTTGGAAACAGCACTGCTGGCTACACGCACTAGCGCTGATTGAAATGACCTGGATTGGATGGAAGGAAGATCACACACAGAATCAGTCCAACCGGAAACAAAGTCATGTTTGAAATGCTCTAATCTGGTTCTAACTGGATCTGCCATCATCATTTTTCACGTGTGGAGTTCTCTGAATTGAATTAATTGTTCCTGATCCCACACAACACAGGATTTTCAGAAGAAATTTAGTTTATGCATTTGTCTCACAAACGAATTAATAATATCAAAGGTTTTGAGTATTATGACATGTATAGTTTATATTTTTTTATTTTTATGATAAGTATATGATGTCATCACACAGCCAGCCAATCAGTGCACTGTTGATCAGGGTTTCAAATATCAAATACGTGTGCCCTTTCCAATGAACACTTGAAACAAACAACTCAATATATTAATCAAATCTGCATGTGTGTTTGAAGAGGCAAATTAGTCGGAGAGCAATTATCACAACTGAAGATCTGGCATACATCATCTACCCCCGGTTTCACAGACCAGGTTTAACCCTAATCCTAGACTAAAATGTAACTTGTAAATGTAATGAAAGAAACTTGCTCTGACTGATCTTAAAATATATCAGTGCCTTTGTTTTGTCTCAAGATGCACCCCAGCAATGTTTTTTTTCTAAGTACGTTCATAAAAATGACTTAAATGTCCTAATTGAACTATGGCCTAATCCTGGTTTAGTCTAAGCACTGTCTGTGAAACCGGGCCTTTATCTCAGATATTTAAGTGATGTACAAATAACTGAGATATCCAGTAGCATTTGTGTGAAATAAGACCAGATGCAACTGGCTTTTGCGGTAACACTTTACAATACGGTGGCACTAATATGCATTAATTCATGCTTAACTAATGCACAGATAATCATGAGTTAATATATAACTCATGAAGAACTAAACCATTTATTAATCATTAATGCATCAGCAACAAATGAACATTGTATATGATTCATAGATTAATTAATCAATAAACTATTAGTTAAATGTGTCATAATGTATTAATTCCCTAATAACATATTATAGTAACAGTGTA
Organism: Schizothorax lantsangensis; assembly: GCA_027422415.1. Taxonomy (NCBI): domain Eukaryota; kingdom Metazoa; phylum Chordata; class Actinopteri; order Cypriniformes; family Cyprinidae; genus Schizothorax; species Schizothorax lantsangensis. Next base: position 1,986,271 of record CM049847.1, on the reverse strand, counting down.
AATTCATGTGTTAATTACCACAATGGGTTGAAGCCATGCATTTCAACTTCCAGTTGTCTGCTTTAATGAATCATTAGCTAATGATTTGCAAATATATCATGTCATGTTGCTGTCGGTCAAGTCATGTTATGACTTTATTTGTTGAGGCACATGACTAACTAACTGATTCAAAATCCATAACCACAACAGCATATTACTTAATAATTAGTTAATAGTTCTGTGCCTCAACAAGTAAAGTCATAACATAATGATTCCTTTGCAAATCATTACCTAATCATTAATTGAAGCAGACAACTGGAAGTTGAAGTACATAGCTTTGACCACTGTGGTAATTAACATATGATATGAATTTACATCATTAGTTAATATAACATGTTATGAGGGAACTAATACAGTACATTATGACACATTTAACTAATAACAATTTATTTATTACTTAATCTACGAATCATATAGAATGTTCATTAGTTTCTGATGTAGTAATAATTAATAAATGGTTTAGTTCTTCATGAGTTATACATTAACTCGTGATGATCTGTGCATTAGTTAAGCATGAATTAAGTTTTGCGTAATGAAATTAGGCAGGTCACAGTTGGTGTCTCATAGGAGCGAAGCTGGCAGGTTGTTTTCTCATGTGACAGCCTGAAGCATTTTCACACTCTATCTCAATCAGTGTTTGTGAAGAGCTGTTGTGTTCTGTCCTTATTGTGTCCTTAAATCCCAAGACGTTTTGCTTTAGCCTGCCATATTCCTATTTTTGACCCTTTTCATATAGTGGATGTTTCCATTGTTAGCAATATTGGTTGCTATTGTTAAACTAATGTTTTTTACATGCATGGACATTTTGTCACACAAGCACACTGACTTAGTAATGATACCTTCATCAAAAGATTATATATGTTCATATGCACAAGTGTATGGAGAGTTTTAAGAGCATTAAGATCAAACTCTGGTGCTCATTTCACATGATTATATTCCTGTCACCATTACTGGTCAGTCGACCCAATAACCCGTACCTTATGAGTCCTTTCGCAATACTGCAGTTTTTCTGCTTGAGTTCATACAGTGAGATGGATTACCATAGACACACAGCCGTGCCTACATCTTTATGATCCATGCATTACTTTAGAATGCTACATAACAAGCTTTTTACAGCACAGGAGACACATATCTGCAGTTATCTTTCATTTTCTCTGGTGTTTCTCGCTTCATCTCGTCTCTGTGGTGTTGTTCAGCTGTTCTGCTGATAAGGCTGCTGTGTGTCCCGTGGCCAGTTAAACTTTAACAGGTGATTGCAAAAGGCCTCACTGTGCTCTTATGTCCTAGTCTGACTAACAGACGTGTGTGTGTGTGTGTGTGTGTGTGTGTGTGTGTGTGTGTGTTTGTGTGCGCGTTTTTGTGACAAATGAGGAAATAAATGTGTATAATGACAAGGGTATGACGTAGGTATTACAAGGAGAAGGTGACTTTTCAGGACATTACCCCATGTCCCCACTTTTCAAAACGCTTATAAATCACACAGAATGGAGTGTATTGAAAATCTGAAATAGCACAAAGTTAGGTGTAGGGTTGGTGTAGGGCAATAGCACATACAGTTTGTACAGTATAAAAACCATTACGCCTATGGGATGTCCCCACTTTTCACAAAAACAAACATGTGTGTGTGTGTGTGGACAGTTATCACACGCACACAAATAATCATAATCATAATACCTGACCATAATCTGTTGACACATCATAGAGGCAGTGTAGGACAAAATAAGTTGTTTAGTAATAGAGTTGTTGAGATTAACTGTAAATCGTAAGTACTGCTGCCACTGAATATCTCTCAGTTACATCACAAAATAATTTAAACAAAACTGAAATTAATTTTGTTTCGCACATGTTCTGTGTTATTTCCTTCATTTTCATGTGAAGAAAATAAGTACTCATTTCTGTTCTATGTTCTGTGTTGTTTTCATGTAGCGGTCTCATTTTTTAATGGACTATCTTCTTTGGTTTTGTTATCAATAACGTTCAAAGCTGCTGAATTTGGCGGTATGGTTCTGTTCTGGCAAAAACTCCCTGCCCATCCATGAAGCCTGTCATGAATGAGCAGAGAGAGCAGCGATAATAACCCCCCCAACATGAACCATAGGTCAACCCCCCCCCCCAACCACAACTGTTGGCATATCTGAAAGAAGCATGTCCTTCTGAAATAAGAGACTGAGGCAGCAAACCCCTTACAGGAGAAGAGTAGCAGTGAAGGGGTGCTCTTCTTTAATAAATGGCTGAGAAGAGCAGCATGCCCCATTAATGCAGTAGAGCATATGGTCAATACTCAAAGTTTAGGCAACAAGCATGTTTCCCTTATCCAGATAATCATTGTTGGCATTAATAGCAACCTTTAATAGTGAAATTTACATAATGTGCGTTAAGTATCGAGCATGTTACCGATGCACTAGATAGCTTTAAGCAGCAGCATATCGCTGACTTAAACACAGTGTGTTGGAAATAATAGTCGGCTAAGTTTAAAGAAACCGCATTTCCAATACTAGATGAGCCGTAGGCAGCAAGCCTGATTCATATCAGATAGCCTTAAACCACAGTTTTAAAAACAAGCCTCAGATGTGGTAAGTTTTACTGGGTAATGTTACCAGCGTGTCAGAATACAACCAATTAGCCTAAAGCAACAGCATGCCTAGCGACAAACATGCTACTGAACAACTAGCCTTAAACAATGAGCAATATTTGCAGATAGCATATTTGCCAATATAGCATTAGGCAATAAGAATAAAAGAAGAAACTTAGCTTAGCTTCGAGAAGACATTCAGAGATGAATAAAGGGTGAAATGGCCAGTTGTGACGTGGATGCTTGATCCCCTTCTTCATAATTACTTCTTCCAGCGGGGAAAGCAGATTTTGTGTAAACTGTTGTTGATGCAGTCACATTAGCACAACTTCAGCGATGGTTTGCGGGTGAAGAGTTCGTATCGTTGCAAGAAATAGTGCTCGCTCAGGTCACTTCCAAATCTATCAGCTTATATCAATCAATGTGGCGAATTCACGTTTAAGTTCATGAACTTGAATCTGGTGATAAACTGTGTGGGAACCCCTGTCACAAAATTCCTGATTGAACGCTTCCTATAGAGACGGAATCTAATTTGCTCCTGAGCAAGCGATAAATCTGCTGAATAATACTGAATAGACCTTATATAGGAATGCTGTAATAGGCGTCGTTTTCCTATAGGTAGATGTGGATCAGCTGAGAGTCAGCAGATGCAAGCTTGACTCACATGACCTGCCAGAACTAACGCTATACGCTTAATTTTTTTGACTTGTCTCACTAACCGCTATAAACAAATTGTTCCCCTGTCAGTTTATGGTCCTTGAGAGAGCTCTATCGACCTTGTTGCATTTTGTGTTCTTTAAAAGTGGCTCCCCATGCACCATGGGTGAGAAGAAGGAGAACTTTTACTGCCATGGACACAGAGCCAGAGCCCACACCTGTCACGAACCTCCAGAGGAGACAATCTTCCCAGAGATTGAGAAAACTGCCATGTCTGGATGGAGTACTGTTGGAGCTTTACATCCTGGAGCTGCGCCTCACCCATGTCCCCACCCCTGAAGCTCTTCTTTCTCAGTCTGTCTGTCTACTCCGTCTGGTTGGATGTCCTGGTCCCATCTAGAGTCCTTCCTCCTCCTCTGGTCTCATCCGAGGCTGGATGAGACCAGAGGAGGAGGAAGGACTCTGGATGGGACCTAGCTCCTTCATCTGTGCTGGTCACACCCAGCTCCCAGGCTTCTTTGTCTCATCAGTTCTGCCTGGCTTCCTGGCTGCTCCTCCGCTAGTTTCCATCCAGCTCCTCTGCTTCTCCCCTTCTGCTGGCTCCATTCAGCCAGTCCTCAGCTTGGCCTTGGTGCTCGGATCCCCCTGCGCTACCTTGGGCATCAGAGCCCATTACTCCGCCTAGGCCTTTCGACCCATCAGCTCCACCTTGGCTCCACGCTCCCTTGGTTTGTCGAGCTTGCTCATCCCTCCGGCTTGGCCTTGGTCAATCATCATTCTGCCTCCCACACTGACTTCCAGGCCTCTGGCTGCACCTCATGCCTCCCCTGTACTCCTTCCCTCGGGCTCCTCGTTCAACTGTGCTCTCACTGGCTCCACCTCAGTCTGCTGAGCCCCAGCCTCCACCTTGGTCCCGTGGGCTTGCGACTCCACTAGCGCCCTTCAGACCAGCAGTGTGACCCTGGGTCTTTGTCTCCTTGGCTCCACCTGGATATCCACCTTTCTCGGCTTCTCCTCGGTCAGTCAACCACTTGCTTCCGCCCGGCCTCACCACCAAGGCTCATCCCTCCGATGGCTCTGCCATGGACCACCAGCACCAACTTTGGCTCTTCTGCCTGGGGGTCCTAGACCTTTTTCCTACCTCCAATAGTCATGATCGCACCCTCCCACCTCTTAGGTGTACTTTCTGTTTTATGTTTAGATGTATCACTGATTTCACTGTGTACGTATTCTGTGTGTCACTGTATTCTGTTAATTCCTTCATGATCATGTGCATTTAACCTGCCTTTTTTCATGAAGCTGTTGGATTATCTTCTTTGTTTTTGTTAGTAATAAAGCTTAAAGCTGCATTTACTCGATCCCTCATTTCCTGACCTGCTGTGACATGTTTAAATCAAAGAAAATACATTCACATCACATTTAAAGAAAAACTTTATATGTTGTCTATAACACGTGAACATATAACGCATTTGAAGAGAAATCAAGATGCATACTTAATGTCTACTGTAGGTTTGGACATGTATTTCTCAAATATACAAGGTTAAAACTGCATTTTGACAAGTTTCCATATCCTTGTTGTTTCAAACACTGTTAGTCTTGGTATTGTTATTGTTTGCTAATGCTTAGTGCTTTTGTGTCAAGAGCTCTTTTTGTATGATCAAGCGCTGTGATGTGGGTTCTTGGTTTTTCTTTTTATTCTACTCTCACAATGTGAATAACACAACAACGGTCACCTGATATAATGAACAGTATATTTTCAGGGAATCACAAAAGATCACAGACTTTATCCAAATTATTATACTACCTTATTATATTCTTATTATGTCTTCTAATACAGATACTCACACAAAATCACATCCACATTTACAATAATAAGCTATACTGTTTCAATCACCCCATTGTTACCCCCTTCTCTATACATTTTTTTGCTATTCTTTATTTTGATTTGTTTTTTTCCTATCCCTTTTTTTTTATTTGGTGCACCTGGATGTTTTTTTTACTTTCTGTTTAATGTGTTTGATATTATTGAGACTGAACAAATGTCAGTGTAGTTGGAATGTAAAGGACTGACATGTAAAAATAGTAGCACTGTTTTGCATTGTATGCAGCATAATGGTTAAAAAAAAAAAAAAAATAATCACGTCCACATGCAGCCAGTCAGGTATTATCAGGTTTTACAGCACCTGTGGGATTGTGGGTATGTTCAGGACTGATATCTATCTGTAAATATATAACTAGGGATTCTGTTGACACGGTTCAATGCTATTGTCTTGGTCTGTGCAGTAATAACCGGTTCACAAACCCCAGACTGAGGCCTTGTGTGTTATTCAGAGCCCTTGTAAAACACATGCTACTGTGAAAGTAAACACATCTTCAGCAGAGACACAGGAACTATCTGAAAACATCAGCTTTGCTCATGAAAGTTAATGGCGTGACATGACATTCACTCAGTAGTCATAACTGATCTGCTGAAGGAGGATGTTGGTAGGCACTAACCACAGCAGGATTACCACGTAGTGTTCACTCAGTCATCTGCCAAGGCAACTAGTTAGCAACTAGTTAGCTGTTTATGCTTCAGCTTGGTCTTATGCAGCCAATTTTTAAAAATAAGTGGATGGATGGATCAAATCAAATCAAATCAAATCACTTTTATTGTCACATCATCACAGCACATGTGCCTTGATGAGTGAAATTCTTGAGAGCGTGCTCCAGACAGTGCAGAACAATTAACATATAGACAGTACCATTACATACTTACAGACTTATACAGATGACAATATGCAATATACACATACATATACTCAGTACACACAGTGTACTGTTAGACATACTTACAGTTATCAATACACATTATACACCGTATGTACACATTCTACATTATGTACACATATATACATACACAGTAATGTGCAACGGTGCAGTAGATTGTACATAAGCTGGATACACAAATGTCATGGATGTGCATTGGATGGTATCCAGTGGTAGCAGATAGATTGTTGTATTTGTGCAGTGTGTACGTGTAGTCCAGTTTGAACTGTGGAGATAAAGTGCAGTGCGTGGCATATCGTAAAGTGGGAGTGTGCTGTAAGGTGTATTAGTTCTGGCTGTTCATTAGCCTGATAGCCTGAGGGAAAAAGCTATCCCTCAGTCGGCTAGTGCGGGATCGGATGCTGCGGAGACGTCTTCCTGAGGGCAGCAGAGAGAACAGTCTGTGGGACGGGTGGCTGGAGTCCTTGATGATCCTCCTGGCTTTCCTTATACACCGCCTGGTGTAGATATCCTGGAGGGAGGGAAGCTCACCTCCAACAATGTGGTGGGCAGTTCGCACAACCCTTTGCAGAGCTTTGCGGTTGCCAGCGGTGCTGTTTCCAAACCAGGCGGTGATACAGCCGGTCAGGATGCTCTCCACAGTGCAGGTGTAGAATGATCTGAGGATGCTGGGGCTCATTCCAAACTTCCTCAGCCGTCTCAGGAAGAAGAGGCATTGATGTGACTTCTTCAGCACTGCATCTGTGTGAGTGGACCATGTGAGATCCTCTGTGATGTGAACACCGAGGAACTTAAAGCTGTTTACCCGCTCCACAGGTGTCTTGTCGATGGTGATGGGTGTGTGTTCTCAGCTCTGTCTCCTGAAATCCACCACCAGCTCCTTGGTCTTGTCGATGTTGAGTGAGAGCATCAATGGATGGATGCATAGGTGCTGATTTATGTTTCTGCCGGTGCGCTCTACCCCAAACCCAACCCCAATGTGCAGTTTTTTTTATTATTATTTTTTTTATATATATAAACCACATTTTCACCGCTGTTTCCACAACTAAATGATAACTGGGCTAAGTTATCATACACATACGCAACAAATTTTATATTTTCTAATATTTCATTCTCATTACTCAGTAATTAATTATACTGGGTGTTCGTTTTTTTTCCAGAGTATACTCCGTTGGATAGTATGTTTGATGAATTTACACAAAATGTATCTTGCGAAGTGAAACACATGGACTGCAAGTATATTATTTAGTAACCAAATAATACACATTCTTTCTATGAGGGCTGCGCTTTACTAAATAAAATGATTTAATAAATACCTGTTTACAAATTACAATAAGCACTTATTTGCGCATACACAGGACAAAGTTTGAGGGCGCACACGTAATATCTGAAGGAGTGCAAGGCGCAGAGCCATGATCACTATATGGGAGAATAAGCCCGCTGCAAGCCGAGAGATTCGTGCTGGCACCCTCTCGTATTACAGTAATGCACTCTTGACATTTGCCATTAAAATAACGCCAAAAACTGCCTCAAATGAACTATGAAAACGAGAATAAAGTCGTACAAGCTGCAATCCATTTCTTATTGGTTAAAATGAATGGAGACTATCTCATGCTTTTCCGTGGGTGCTCGATCATTTCCGTGGGTGCTCGAGCCCCTGAGCACCCATGGGATCGGTGCCTATGGATGGATGGATGGATGGATGAATGGATTCATGGTTGAATAGATGGATGGATAGATGGATAGTGGATAATTGGGGGATGGATGGATAATAGATGGATAGTTGGCCGAATAGATGGATGGATGGATAATAGATGGATGGATGGATAAATAAATAGATGGATAACAGGTCAATGGATGGCTGGATTGATGAATGGATGGATGGATGGATGGATGGATGGGTGGGTGGATGGATGGATTCATGGTTGAATAGATGGATGGATGGATAATAGATGGATGGATGGATAAGTAGATGGATGGATAATAGATGGATGGATGAATAAATGGATGGATAACAGGTCAATGGATGGCTGGATTGATGAATAGATGGATGGATGGATGGATGGGATGGGTGGGTGGGTGGATGGATTCATGGTTGATGGATGGATGGGTGGATGGATAATAGATGGATGGATGAATAAATGGATGGATAACAGGTCAATGGATGGATGGATGGATGGATAATAGATGGATGGATGAATACATGGATGGATAACAGGTCAATGGATGGCTGGATTGATGAATAGATGGATGGATGGATAAGTAGATGGATGGATGAATAAATGGATGGATAACAGGTCAATGGATGGATGGATTCATGGTTGAATACATGGATGGATCGATGGATGGATGGATAATAGATGGATGGATGAATAAATGGATGGATGAATAAATGGATGGATAACAGGTCAATGGATGGCTGGATAGATGAATAGATGGATGGATGGATGGATGGATGGATGATGGATGGATGGGTGGGTGGATGGCTGGATTCATGGTTGAATAGATGGATGGATGGTTAAGTAGATGGGTGGATAGGTGGATGGATTGATGAATGGGTGGATTGGATTCCCCATATATGGATATATGGATTTCAAATTAAATCATTGTGAAATGTAATTAATATTAAATAATAACTAACATAGTACAAATTAATATTATCGCCCAGCAGTATATTTGAAGTTAGATACATGACCTACATACATACAGTACACTCATGTAAAGTGATATATACTAGCAAATCTCAACTGCTGGACTGTTTATATCATCACAAAATGGGGATAAAACTATATTATCGCTCAGCTGTAATATACTGATGACTATAAGGCATGAAGATATTAAGTAAATATGATCATTAACATCGTGATTTTCTGTGAAGCTGCTTTGAAACCAATGAAACTGAAATGTTGCAGAGAGCCCAGTTCTTTCTCTTCTCTCATCTCGAATCAGTGAGTGTGAGCCGCTGCTTTGTTGTAATCCTCGTTTATGAGGTTATTCTCATAACGTGTGCATGGCAGCTCTGAGCTAAAGCTAGCGATTCGGCTTAAACCCAGGGGTCAGGATGAGAAACCACACTCACCAATACTCACAGTCAGGAACACAGGCAAACGCTTTAACAGAACCTGATGTTGTGTGCTTTTACAAAACCACAAACAGATCCTTAACTGGTTGCTCAGCTAAACTAGCGTGACTATCAGTACTGATGATGCTGTTTGTTGAGATGAATTAATTATCTTGCAAATGCTTGAATGTGGGCCAGCCAGTGTCGTTTTCAAACTGTGCGAGTGTCAGGCAGGAGTGACCTTTCCTATGGTATCTTTTTCTCACAGAGATATGATGGTTGTACTGATTTACAGTGGCGTGGTTATGTGTCTGAAGCTGATTTTCATTGATCCCAGATAGACTCTGAACACGTCGATGCTGAAACACTTTACAGAAGCTGATTTGAGTAGCTGAGAGCAGTGTTCAGTCTATTTAGGGTGAGGTCATGTTTGCCTACTAATTACACATTTACCCAGAGATCGATGAAGAGTGCTTGTGCTGATGTCACAAACCATCAACTCATGCATTTCTGACACTGCAGATATTGGCTCTGGTCCTAATCATCCTGACGGATAGTTGACACATATTGACTAGGGGTGTAATGATTCACTCGATTTCTCGTTGCATCGATTACAAACCCTGGCGATGCATATGCATCGATCTTGAAACATGGATTTTTGAATTGTGAATCGTTCGATTTCATACAGTAATCGATTTAAAATGCTAAGAATCTAATGAATCGCAATTTCTATAGGAATATGCTTTCAAAATATATACACATTAAATTACTACAAGCACGAATTAATGGAGACCTTGAACAGCATTGTTGTGCATCTCTCCTTCACGTGCTCCACTACATTTATCGCCTGTCCCAGAATTGCGCTCGCGCTCCGTTAGTCTCACTGACACATTTTTTGAGCAGCCAATGTGTGATCTCTCCTGAGCACTCGTGGCCAGCACTGATAAAGTAAAAAAGTTTTACTTTTCTGTAGGTTTTCAATGGCTCTCGGTCATTGCCATTCGACATTAACCTGAGCCGTCGAAGGCTGGGCGTTTATTGCATGGACGGAGCAAAAATGTAAGTGTCTAAAGCATATGCACAGTTCCATTGAATGATAAATGTGTTTTAACAATGTTGTTGAACCAAATGTATGAAGGAAACTGTTAAAATAACCACAGCATTAACAACAACCTTGAGCGAGGTTTATCTATTAATCAGATGCATGAAAGTAGCGTTCGTTACTATAGCAAACAGACATCGGGCGCGTTTTCCTTCAGAATCATCATTCGCCGATGGAGAGGAAAAGTTAAATCCTATAGCATTTTATTTTATGAAAATGAGATAAAGAAGTTTTCGCACTGAAAGAGAAGTGATCTCACGCTCATAGAACTTAAGCATTTAAATAATCCTGTGAATGTACTTAAAGAATGCAGAATCAAATCGTTAATCGAATTGAATCAAATTTAATTGTGAATCATCTCAAATCAAATCGTTTTGAATTTACAAAAATCGTTCTTGAGTCGAATCGAAAACCTATGAATCATGAAGCGATTCGATTCGCTGTCTACCCAAATATTCACAGCCCTAATATTGACACATATTTCTAGCATGCCATGATGGGTCTATATAGTATACCCTAATGCCAGCTCCAGTACATACTGATATTAAAGGGGTCATCGGCAATGCTCCCTTTAAGCTGCGCGCGGCCGCACAGACTAATTGAAGGTCCCGCGCAGTGCAATTTTATACCGCGCACACAGCACGCACTCGCTCAGTAGTCAGCAGCAATGGCAAACTGAAAAGAAGAAAGTTTACCTCAGCAACGTCAGAAAAAGGTTTGTTTGACTTTCAAACAAGAATGGTTAAATTAAATAGTTCAAACGGATACAGCTGATGGTCCTGGAAAATCAGTTAAATTGTCTGAAATATTCAGCTACGGAGCAAATGGCGTTGTGTGCAAAATTTCTAAAATCCAAGAAAAGTTTTCCACCGGGAAACATGGACAGAGTGGAAACTTGACTACTTAAAATGCCACAACACAAAAATGTCACACTGATGCTGTGAAAGCCTCGTATAATCGAAAGCATGGAACTTCGATTAACCAGCTTCTCGAGGAGTCGAGAGAATCGAGAGAAAAACGTATTGACCTCGCCAAGAGGAACAAGTCAAACCCTGAACAAATCAAAATATTGATCGATAATGTGCTTCTTGCAATCAAAATGAACGCATCAATGGTCTCTGTTCAAGAAATTCATAATCATCTGGCAAAATATGTTAGCCTTCCCGACAGCTGGAGAAGTAAAAATTACGCATTTGAATTTGTGGAGTCAATGAATGCCGTTTTACAAGCTGAGACTTTGGAAAGTGTGAGAAATGCCAACGCTATCTCACGGCAATTCGTACGTATTTTACGAGGTGGCTAATTCGTACAAATTCGTACGACCTCACTCGTACGATTTTGTACGATTTGTCTAAACTCCAGTGATGGGTAGGTTTAGGGGCGGGGTTAGGTGTAGGTCATTTGTACAAATTCATACGAATTGGCTACTCGTAGAATACGTACGATTTAGCAAAAATCGTATGAATTTGTACGAGTGAGGTCGTACGAATTAGCCACCTCGTAAAATATGTACGAATTGCCGTGAGATCGGGCTGGAAATGCCCAAGTCCACACGCTAATAGTCGACGAAAGCACAGACATTACAGTGCATAAAATGCTGGTCCTTTACATTAAGTTTAGGGAACAAAATCAAGTCGCCTACAAAACTGTGTTTGCCGGGATCGTTCAGCTGGCTGGATGCAGCGCCCAGCATATTGCAGATGCAATAATAAAGTTCTACATGGATCACTGACTTGATTTGCAGAAAATGGTCATGTTAGCATCTGACGGTGCATCTGTCATGTTAGGTAAACATAATGGAGTCACTGCAATACTGAGACGGCAAATTCTGCACCTTACAGAACAGCATTGTGTTGCTCAAAGGGAAGATTTGGGAATTGAAGATGCTTGGAAAGGCGTGTCGTTGATGACGGAAGTGGAAACTCTTCTCAGGACAGTATATTCACTATTTAGTAGGCCTTCTGTGAAGAAAAGCAAATTTGATGAGCTGGCAAATGTTTTAGAAGTGGATTCACTGTCTTTCAGACCTCTGAATGAGGTTTCGCTGGCTGTCACGTTACCAAGTTGTAAATTCGTTTTTGTGGAATTACAGTCTGTTAACTGAATATTGCACAAAAGAAGCTGACAACGATGACCCAATTGCGAAACACTGTCTCAAAAAACTGACTGATCCGAAGTACAGAGTTACTGTGCTTGGAGATGTGTTGGAAAGAACTCGCCCAGCTCTGTAACTCCTTGCAGCGAAGCAATCTTACCATCATTGATGCTCATTGCTTTGCTAGAGCTAAAATAGAAAAACTTCGTTCTCAGTATCTTGGACAGCATGTTTATTGGAGCAGCCGAGTGAACGAGCTGTTGGAAACAATAAATACAGCGGACATTATTCTGTTTGTCCATGAAGTCTGTGACCATATTGATGCTCGAATTTCCTGAAGGTGAGCTTAAAGAATGGTCTGCTTTTAGCCTAGATACACTGGATTCAACACTTGATTTTGATCACGGTATACAGGTGCATCTCAATAAATTAGAATGTCGTGGAAAAGTTCATTTATTTCAGTAATTCAACTCAAATTGTGAAACTCGTGTATTAAATAAATTCAATGCACACAGACTGAAGTAGTTTAAGTCTTTGGTTCTTTTAATTGTGATGATTTAGGCTCACATTTAACAAAAACCCAACAAATCTCAACAAATTAGAATACTTCATAAGACCAATAAAAAAAACATTTTTAGTGAATTGTTGGCCTTCTGGAAAGTATGTTAATTTACTGTATATGTACTCAATACTTGGTAGGGGCTCCTTTTGCTTTAATTACTGCCTCAATTCGGCGTGGCATGGAGGTGATCAGTTTGTGGCACTGCTGAGGTGGTATGGAAGCCCAGGTTTCTTTGACAGTGGCCATCAGCTCATCTGCATTGTTGGGCCTGGTGTCTCTCATCTTCCTCTTGACAATACCTCATAGATTCTCTATGGGGTTCAGGTCAGGCGAGTTTGCTGGCCAATCAAGCATAGTAACACCATGGTCATTGAACCAGCTTTTGGTACCTTTGGCAGTGTGTGCAGGTGCCAAGTCTTGCTGGAAAATGAAATCAGCATCTCCATAAAGCTTGTCAGCAGAAGGAAGCATGAAGTGCTCTAAAATTTCCTGGTAGATGGCTGCGTTGACTGTGGACTTCAGAAAACACAGTGGACCAACACCAGCAGATGACATGGCAGCCCAAATCATCACTGACTGTGGAAACTTCACACTGGACTTCAAGCAACATGGATTCTGTGCCTCTCCACTCTTCCTCCAGACTCTGGGACCTTGATTTCCAAATGAAATGCAAAATTTACTTTCATCTGAAAAGAGGACTTTGGACCACTGAGCAACATTCCAGTTCTTTTTCTCCACAGCCCAGGTAAGATGCTTCTGATGTTGTCTCTGGTTCAGAAGTGGCTTGGTAGCCCTTTTCCTGAAGACGTCTGAGCGTGGTGACTCTTGATGCACTGACTCCAGCTTCAGTCCACTCCTTAAGAAGCTCTCCCAAGTGTTTGAATAGGCTTTGCTTGACTGTATTCTCAAGCTTGCGGTCATCCCTGTTGCTTGTGCACCTTTTCCTACCCAAATTCTTCCTTCCAGTCAACTTTGCATTTAATATGCTTTGATACAGCACTCTGTAAACAGCCACACCTTTCAGTAATGACCCTCTGTGACTTACCCTCTTTGTGGAGGGTGTCAATGTTCATCTTCTGGATCATTGCCAACTCAGCAGTCTTCTCCATTATTGTGGTTTCAAAGAACAAGAGATACCCGGAAATTATACTGTATGGATGGTCATTTATTGAAACTCAAATGTAAATATTCTAATATTTTGAGATACTGATTTTTGACTTTCATGAGCTGTAAGCTCTAATCCTCAAAATTAAAACATTTTTTTTAATGTTTTACTTTACATGTAATGAATCTAAAATATATGAAAGTTTCACTTTTTGAATAAGAAAAAAATAACTTTTTCATGACATTCTAATTTATTGAGATACACCTGTATATTATGTAACCAGACTGACAGAGAAGTTCCACGCTTTTCTGAAAAACAACAGATGAGGCTGCCACCGAGCTCATTTGTCATCAGTACAAGGATTTCAAGTTCAGTCAAAGAAAAATGAAAAATCGGAGCACTGCAGACATTTGCTGAAATGGTAACCTGGACACTAAAAAATGAGGAGTTCACTGAGCTTGTGCAGCTGATTGACATTTGCAGGACATTCCAAGCGTCTAGTGCAGACTGTGAACGGGGTTTCAGTCTGATGAATCGTATCAAGACAAATTCAAGCAACTGACTTCAGACCACGCACTTGGATCAGCTGATGAGAATCCGGTCTGCACAAGCAGAAGGCCCTATAAATTTGGACAAGGTCTACAACCACTAGAAAGGGGACAAGGACAGACGGCAGAGGTTTTAAGGTAGGCTACAATATTAATAAATACATAAATAGACAGTTCATTCAGTAATGTGCAATGTGTTTGACTTGGACAATATTTTTACTCTTTACTCGAATAACAATTTTAATAATCCTTAAACATTATATTGTATAAAATAGGAATTAGTTGACTAAAGCTTTATACTTTGTTTAAAGTTTAGATACTATTTTAGTGTATTAGTACACACCAGCAGAAATAAACATGGGAGTGCATAAATTAAAAAAAAGTCTATAATTGCTGAAATAAAACAGGCAGATAATATATTTTTTTTGATTGTGGTGCATCTGTGTGTGTTTTTTTAAATGCTGTTTTGAGAGAGGCCTTCCACAGACATGCAGGGCCAGTCAAGAAAGGACTGATGATGAAGCACTATGAAGTTGTTGTGTATATAGTTTTATTAAAATGTGGTTTAATAAAATGTGTTTTGTTTAAAAATATTGTACTGTCATAGTTACTGTTAAACAGTTGATAAAAGGGACTAAGTCATCTATCAAACTATAGCATAGTTAACATGCCCTTTTTGAGTCGAATATATCGTCACAGAAGATTTTTGCTCAAGTTGCTCACAGTTTTAAAGTTTGCACTCAGATAAATATTTATTTGCTCAGTGCCGTAAAAAATTAGAGGGAACATTGGTCATCGGATGCGACATTCACTTTTACAAGCTGTTAGAAATTAAATGTGTGTTGGCAGTGTGTGTACACAACCACCCTATAATGATAAAGATCCACCCAGTGTTTTTTTAATCTTGTTAAATCATTTCCCCTTTCTCAAATCCAGCCAATCTCAGATGCCTGTCTGTGTGACGTCACACCGGCAGGCCCCTCCCACGATTGTTGATTGACACTAGTGTCTTACCTTAGACCCGCCCTGAGTGAGCTGTCATCAGTCCTCCATTGTTTCAACGCCAGAGAAGATGTAGACAAGAATGATTCCTAAGAGATTGAGGTGTTGTTGTTGGATGTAACAATGAACATAGCAGTCGTCATTTACTCCCGACATCTGAGCCGCTGAAGACGCAGTGTATTCTGAAGGATCCCGATCTACATAAATGTGTCTATCTTTGCGCGAATCATTCGTGATCCAGCTTCACCTCCAGAAGAAGTGAGTTTAAGGTTTTTAATGAATCTTTGCAAATCGCCTTTCCTAATAACGTGCTATTTAGTAAGTTTACTGCCATCACTGAATTCAATAATGAAATGCCTTTAACTGAAAATTGAGTGTTTAATCTTGTCATTTTACATTATTGACACTATTTTCCCATTTTGATATTGTGCAGTTGCTTTGTCACAATTTGTATTGTTAAAAGCGCTATATAAATAAAGGTGACTTGACTTGACTAAGTTTCATGATGAATGCTGCTAAAGTTTACCGTCTCTCAGAAAACTGCTCGGAAGAGAGGGGCGGGGTCAGCAGAGCTCATTTGCATTTAAAGCGACATGCAATAAAACAGCTTGCTGTAGACAGAGCTGTTTTTAACAGGGTAAAAACGGTGTTGTTTTACACCACCATTGAGAAATTTTAACCAAACTATGTTAGACTTTTCATTAAGACCCTAAAGAATCATATCAACTTGTGGAAAATGGGCATCCGATGACCCCTTTAAAGCAAAAGGGAGGCTTAATAAATAATCTAAAAGGTGTACAGAAGAAGTGTATAGTTTCTATATCTAAAACTACACATTTTTCTTTACTCAAATATATTTGTTGACTTTCACTATTACTTTGTTATTGTATATATTATTATACGTTATTATGTGTATTATTACCCACTGTCCACAATCTCCTGCAACTGCAAAAAGGAAAGTTCTGCTATTATTCTCGTCATGAATTAGCATCCTTCATTGAACTGCTACTCACCTGTATTTACCTGCACTGCTCATAACTGTCATTAAAGACCCTGTTGTTTCTTCGGTCTGTGTCTGTGTCCATAACAGTAGATAGAACATACATTGGATAGTTTTATGTTTATAATAAATCCATACATAGAAATGGAATTTAGTGCTGATTTTAATTATTGCTCACACAATGTGTGTTCCCCCACACACTTTTAATATGCATGATAATTAGAAAGTTATGTGATTAACATTTTTAACGTTCTTTATAAAAATAATGTATGTTTTACTTAAGTTTCTTCAGTTACTCGGCTATGACAGTTGTGTAGAAAACTACTGAAATTCACATTCTCACTTTCAACTAAACTTTTCTCTCAAATTGTTATGTTTATAATATGAAGAAAAATGCATATTAAATTAGAAGTGCATTGTTTTCGCTGGCTTGTTGCAATGTGTTTTGTGATTGTCTTATGCATGAAGGACAGAAGCAGTACTGTGAGCAAAAGAAGATGTATGTTTATTGTTTTGGAAGCTCATATGCTGGCATTCCAAGTAACATTTTGCCCTTTTGAAACTTAATTCATTGTGCAAACATACAACCCATACAGGAATATGTACAGATCTTTAGTGCTAGTGTTGAGACTGATCTCAGCAGTGACAGTGGGCTCCAATTAGCTCTCAT